>PISX010021079.1:0-34433 GCA_004024625.1 Mellivora capensis
AAAAAAAGCGATTTTAATACTCTGCAGGTGTCCCTAGCGCAAATTACACTGACATTAAGACAAGTTCTTAGGGACACGTTACCCGTCATTCGTGCCCCTGGGTAAGTGTGTGCCGCATTACCTAGCGGTCTCTGATGTACACAGAAGTGCTGGATACTAGACATGGTGAGAGATCAATTTCAACAAACAAGGGGGACAATGAACCAGGAAGGAACGGTCTTCCCAGTCAAGCTGATCCCGGCTGGAGGAAAGACCCTGACAGGTTCTTACTACCGCACATCCCGAACTAAGAGGCGAACGTAAAAGAACACTTCTCTCCGATGTTAATGCTCCAGCAGACATATGCTCGTCTTCGGCATCAGACACGGGGTGGATGGAAATCAAATGTTTACTATGTAGTAACATTCAACCTTCATGTGAGAGCCACACCTGAAGATCCAGTAGGGCTCACAGAAAATTACTGGTTTATTCTTCAAAATGCAAAGTTATACACTTTTTTTTTTTTTAAGCCAACTTGATTATCTGGCCAATAAAGGGTATAATTCCAAAAACCTGATTTTAGTCGAAAATTATATTCACCTCAAACCAAGCTACCAGTAGCAGAATGACTGGACTGAGTGTTTCATATTTAATCCTCCCTACCCACAGAGGTCAGTGAAACTACATGAAGGCAAAAGTGCAGAAACCGATATGACTGTGATTAAGAAACTCAAATGGCCAGACCAAAAAATAGGCCGCGAGTGATCAAGAAACTTAATTGTATTAATTGCTATCTTTACATAAATGCGTATTAGTTAATCTCGCTAATCATGAACACGGAAGTACATAAGACATTGCTGCTTCCCACATAAGCACTGAATGTAATGTACATATAAAGGCCTTGGTAGTACTGGCCTCAAAAACAGGAAATAAGAAATGTCTTAGAAGGGACTGCGTCCCCTAACAGAAAATAAGCAACAACGAGTAAACAGAGAAGGAACAGGAAAGCAGACAGTTTACAAAGCTGAGTGTGTTCCATCAACTGTAAGTCATTTAAAAAGTCATTCATTTCTACAAAGCACAATAATAAAAGCTTGCAAATGATTTTAAAACATCCTAGCCAAAAGAGCATACCTTACAGAGCCTGAAAGAATGGCTCATTAGGTAATCCATTTGTCTCTTCTCCAAAGAGTCTTAATTCCAGAAAACATAAATGAGAAATAAACATTACTTCTCTGACCCTCAGTATCCTTAGGTCGAAATTAAACAAAATAATCATTAAGTGCTTCCAGTTATTAGTAACAAAACAGTGCTAATAATGGTGCCCCGAAAAGTGCCAAGTGATTTAATACCAGTATGTGGCATTCCCACCCCTGAACTCTATTCTAGGCAGACTTGAATGATTCTACTGGCTAGAACTCTGGCTCGGCCACAGGGTGCGCCCACCCTTGTCCAGAAGGTCCCAGGCCTGTCTTAGAGTGGCTCATAATCCTTAGAGGGACAAGAGTCAGAATGGGCCCTTATGAGATGGGAAACAAGGCAAAGCTGAAAAGAACATTCAGCCCAAGATACTCTGAGGTTTCTGCTAATGCTGCTTCAGTACAGTTCGGATAAACGGTGCCAGAACTTCCCCAGCATTTCATCAATTCACGGTCAAATCTGTCCTTTAGAAATACTACTCTTGGCATAAAACCGCTCTGGGAGAAACTTAGACCCCACCTTAATGAGGATTCTACACAAAAGCGGACGTGACGCACGTGCAGGAGAGCGGGTCAACGCGGCTTTGTTCAGCACATGTCACGTGCAGCCTTCTAGTTCTAAAAGGGTGGCAAGCAATTAGTCTTTAAGGTCTATGATTCGAGGGATTTAAAAATAAATGTGCAAGGGATTTGTTTTTTCAAAGTGGCAACTGCAAAGTGCGGCCGATTTTAAGGTTCAGTATAAAAGAGCCTAGGAGCCATCCAAGCGGATGAAAACTATGTTCCCTCTGGAAGGTTTATTTACACGCACGCACGCACATACACACACACACACACGCACACACACGCTCAGGACATCAGCATATCCCCACGTACACAGGTACTCAGCGGATAAGCCAGAATGACTTGGAAGGAAATGCTCTCGTCTCACTATTGCCTCTTTAAAAATAAAATTTTAAACCTCACAAAACTTTCTGATGTGTGTTATGACTAAAAAAAACAGTGCAGTTCAAGAGCCTTACTATGTTTGATTGTATCCCTCCTGAGTTTATGAGGGGGTTCATTTAAAACGATGTTAACAATAGCATGAATGTCGCGGTTTCTGCGGAAAGCCTGAGGGCCAGCACCTCCCCCGTCATACCAGCCACTCTGGGCTTCCCGCGTTCACGACGGATGGCAGCATCCCGGCGACTGCCACGCTCTGGCAGGCTGTCAGTCTATTGCAATTTTTTTTTTCCCCCCCAGAAAAGCCTGACGAAACTGGCAGCTTTAAATGGAACATGGAAACCACATCAACAACTCACCTTTCAGACTACTCTGTTTACAGGTCAAAACATGACTTTTGTGCTAACAGGTTCCACCAAGTACGAGAAATGAAATCAAACTGCCTTCTTCTCTTGCTTAATACTCTACCACCCACAAGACTTCTAGATTCTGAGATTAAAACTTCAAACTGCAATAAGCAGAATTCTGATGACCTAAGAGGGGTAAAAGGGCTCCTTGTTTCAGGTCAGGCCTGCCGCACTAAAACTAACAACATCTCTTGACCCAAAACCAAGAAGGTAATTCACAAAAGGTTTTCCACAGGCCCCATTCTCTGGTCAGGGTACCGGCTGAAGAAAGATAATTAACGTTGGCCTCCACTTCCCTACTGTGGGGTGAACAATTAACTTCTCATCTCCATTTAGAAATAACAAGTTCTGTCCTCCCCTCAGATAACTGGTGAGTAATCTTTCTAACTTTCCCGCTGGTTTGGTAATTCACTCGGAGCTCCAGGTTTCCGCACAAAGACACCTGCGCTCGTCTATAGACTGGTCTACACGCCCAAGAGCAGCACCTGCGTCCCAGTCTAGATTTCGGGTCTGGATAACTAAAATATATACGAGTTAGTGAAATGATCAGTAGCACCTGCCTATTAAGGAAAGTGTTTCTTCAGATGCTGAAATGTTTCAAAAAACCAAAAAATCAGACCTTACAAATGCGGCAAGGAAATGGAGGTGGTTATATAGTTCCGCATAAAGCAACTTAAAGTAATTGAGAATTTGTTAGTAAAATATAACATTAAAAAGGCCAAAAGTTTGTAAGCAGACTAGTAAAACAAAAGTCCTACCTAACCTGGAGAGGAAAAAAAAAAAAAAAAGGCTGTCAAAAATTCTATGCATGAAGCTCGGTAATGGCTTATGTAGGAAAAAAGAATTAAGGTAAAATTTCAGGAAGTTGAAGACAAATTGAAGATTTCCTGAAGATTTCCAAACTGAACTTCGAGAGATTTGAGATGAAAATCAAATCAAACATGTGAAGGATTTCTCCATGTTTCACACAACAAAAGCATCCACCTTTTGTTTTCAAAATCAGACTATAGATGATACCCCGAGGCAGTGGTCTGTAAGGTGGAGACTGCGTGCTGCCGGAAGGCGCACAGGACGATCTCCTGGGGGCAAGAAGAAAATACTAGAGCTTCCAGTCAAGATTTCCTTTTTATACCATCCTTAATTCTGACTTTTGTGTATGTCTTACGATGTACATGTGACTTTCACACAACGGTTTACAACTTAATTTATACACACAGGATTTTGCAATAGGAAACTGGTGTTCAAAAACTTCTACTGAGCAAGGTGTGTGTTCAGAAAGGCTGGAGACTGCTTTTCTGAAATGCCAGGGGGTGCTTCCAGGTGCTTACCTTCCCAAGAAACCTACACAACTGCCTTTAGAACTCTGTAATCCTAACAAATATTCTGAGATCAGGATGAAACAAGGTTACCAGGCCAGACCTCACCCAACGGAGCAGGCCTGCAGTCAGAGGACCAAGAGCTGCAGCATCCCCAGGCTCTGGCTTCCGTTCCCCTCCCCTCCCACAGTATGGAAAAAACTGGAAATTGGGCCAGGTGAATAGATTCAACAGACCTGCCTTTTTGGATCTCTAAAACTGTATGTAAATTGTCAAGGAATTCTTCCACTTAAAAACAAATCCAGTAACCTTTCACCGTATTTACCCGTGTGTGTGTAGATACGGGCTCACGGGCTTACTTTCCCCATCAACATCTGAAGAAGAAATTTATACTCATAATTTAATCATCAAAATGTGGAAAAATTAAACCTGTATTTTAATTCTAAAATGCTTATGTTGACTTTTTGAGAATTTCTGGATTATTCCCGTGTATTTATTTTTACAAATCAATGGAAGTTTTCACCTTTGTTAGAACACATAAAATATGTCATGAGGAATATCACATCACAAAAGCACTGATAAGCCATTAAAAAAAAAGATTACTGAAGTTAGACATCTGATTTTAATTTTGTATTTTTAAAATTTAAAAAAAATAAAAAATTTAAAAAATTTTTGTATTTAAAAAAAATTTGTATTTTTAAAAAAAATTTAAAAATGCAAAAAAATTTTGTATTTTTAAAAAATCATATGAATAAGAAAAAAATGATTTTAGAATTTATGGGAAAATCCACCCCGGGATGGAATAAATGAGGTGGCGGCCGGCTGCGTGTGCAGCTCTATGTTCATCCCTTCTCAACATTAAGGCAGTGGCTTAAAATCAGCCAAAGGGGGAGTCATTTACATCACAGAAATCAGCAAATGCTACAATTTATGGACTTTTTTCTTTCCCTTCAGAGAGCCTGGTTGTTAAACATTTCCCAGCCTACAAATGGGTAGATATGGGCCAGAGCAGATGAAAAGCTCAGGTGATCCCAGATGTCTCAGAAACTCACTTGACCTGCTCCTTTTCCTTAACTTGGGCTACTTTTGGGATACAGCCACAGACACTAAACAGAAGGCTGTCCGGTGAATACTGATCTTAAGTGGTAGGTCACCTTTTGATGCTAAGAATGACCCTGGATATTCAAAAAAAAAAACATGAAGCTGAGACTTTTCCACGAAGGAGGTAGTTTACAAACAGAACAGTCTGCCTCATACGCTTGAGCTCAAGTTGTAAACTTTCATTTAGAAAAGGAAACACACACACACACACACACACACACACACACACTTTCCACGTCAGTTGATCTCAAACAGAAAGCAGATCGTCCGTCTCCTGAGGCCCACACCTCTTGGAGGCTTCTGGGGTAGGTTTACAGACAGACGACTCACTAAAACTGGTTCCCAGGAAGGTGCTGTGACTGAGTCTTAATGGTGCCCTTGGTTCCCAGGCACCCCCGTGCTGAGACAGTTCATCTTCAAAGATACTGTCTACGAAAACAACCAATGGCTTTTCTCCTTTACTTCAAAAAGATAAAATGCTTTTGTGCTTTCAAAATTGAAAATATCAAGTTAAATCAAGCCATCAATACTTAAAGTACAAAACAGTCATTAGCCTAATAGAACTATTCCAAAGTGCTGCCGAGAGGTCTGCTTTCAAACAAGCACGCAAAGTAAGTGACTCGGTGTGGGAGACAAGTCCCACCGTCTGCTCCCCAGAGCTCCGGAACCCCGCAAGGACAGATGGCAGCTGGCGCCCACACGCGAACCACTAACAGGTCTCTGACGCTACCATCAGAAAGACAGCTCCCTGAATACGTCCCTCCACTACCACTAACCCAGCTCGGCTAGATGCCGGTCTGTCTCATTGTCATTCTGAGCTCTCCAATCCTTACTTCCTCTTTCCACTTAGTTTATGGGACTCAATGAACTGTGTTTCTAGAGTTAAAAGATGAGGTTACTGGGCAGTGTTGTGGTGGCAGCCGTGGCATATAATCTAATCCTAGACTCTATTTTTTTAATTATTTTTTTTGAAGATTTTATTTATTGATTTGTCAGAGAGAGAAAGAGGGAGAGCACACAAGCAGGGGGAGCAGCAGGCAGAGGACGAAGCAGACTCCCCACTGTGAGCAGGGAGCCCGATGCGGGACTCGATCCCAGGACCCCGGGATCATGACCTGAGCGGAAGGCAGTAGCTTAACCAACTGAGCACCCGGGCGCCCCTAATCCTAGACTTCAAAAGCCACGGTTTCCACCGATTCCGCTGCGATGTTGGTATCGATTCAGTCTGGAGGCTCCAGAGCATCGTCCGCATCTGCACTGATTACCGTGCGATGAAAGTTTCTCAATGTGGTAACAGAGAGAGGAAGGCCTCCGCTTTTCCCTACTGACCTGAACAATCCAATCCCTGCGCATGAGCATCTCCAAAGCAGTTCTGCTGCTCTCTAACTAAAAAACATTTTGCCAAAGAAATAAGCACACCTTCACCTCACCGTAGACTTGGAGGCTTCGCCTTGCCTTGCGTCTTCCTCATCACATCTTTACAACTAGCACAGCCCCTAACAACCTGAAGTTTAAAAGAAGGTAAATGTGCAGTAGAAAATAGGGTAAGACGAACAGAAAAGAGAAAGTCTCTTCTAACTGGGACAGCCCCGCATGTTGTTTCAAGTCATCCAGCTGAACATTTTACTCAGAGATGCCTCTGGATTTCGAAACCCGGTTTCCTCCTGAAAGCCGTCACTTAACCAGGCTGTGCACATGGGGGTGTAATCATCCCACCCAGAGAGCCGACGGCACTTCCGTGCTAGAGGCGGGCTCCCCTGCTCTCACTGGTTGTTGCAAACACTGTTTTAAACCCCAGGTTTAAAACACCTTCCTATGTTGCAACAGACTCGGCTCCATGCTCTGTTCACAGGCTGAGACAAGATCACACACGTGGCTGAGAAACCCACTGCAGTAAAGGCCTCTTGGTCTCTCTGCGGATTTTGCTTACATACGTGACTCTTCAAGCCAAACAGAATCTCTCCCATAGCACTGCTCCGATTTTAGTTTGTGTGGACAGGCATGACTGCTTTTCCTTCGCAGCTTTCCCTTCACAGTGTGCACAGCTCACTTTATGTTTTTCCACAGAACACACTTAGTCCTGAAGATATGGCCAACTTCAGTTAACATTTCTCCAAATAATACACGCAAGGCATAACTGTTTTCCTGGCCAAAGGGTCCCAATAAGGCAGAAGGAGTAACTTTGTTCTTAACTGCTCTTATGAACCATAGCTAGCTGCTAAACCCCACCAAAAATGTCTTTAACACAAAGCTCAAGATATTAGAAAGAAAGGAAGGAAGGAAGGAGTGAAGGAAGGAAGAGGGAGGTGGAGTTTGGACTCCAATTAAGGCATTTTTATATACAGTCCAACTTGAGTCATATTCAAAGGGAATCTTAAAAAGGCATTTCAATGGGGAATGGCAAAAATCACAATAGTCTATTATTAGCATTGTAGAACTATTAACTGCTCACTTCAAAGGTAATCATGTTGAATGTCTCTCTCTTTCTTTATTCCTCGGTTCTCTCATTCCACAAGTGCATAGGTTATGTTTTCTGTAAATCTGGGGAAAATGGGCCAGGGGTGGGTGGTCCATCCAGGCCAGACACAGTGAACGGTCCATGACTGTTCAGTACAGAAGGAAACTGGGAAAGAAAGTAAAACACATTATCATCCTATTACTCAACCCCAACTTTCACTTTCTGTCCCTGTCAGAGTCCCTGAGGCAGAATGTGAAAGCTGCCTGCAGTGGCTCACGGGACAAAGGTAGTAACCATTTATCATGGAAGAATATGATGTCACAGCAAAAACGTTAAAGAAAGAAGCTGTTCGTCCTTCATGTTAAATAATAACACTCTCTGGCCTACCTTGATGGAAAGAACAAACCAGAACCTTCCCTCATAGCCTAAAGTATACAGGTTTACGTTTAACTTCACATGAAGGTTTTAGAAAGTTCACTCATGCCCTATAGAGTGTAATTCAATTACAAACCAAATCACAGACTGTCAGAAAGATGTCCAGAAAGAGATGTCCATCTATGAACTCTATGTATAACTGGTGCAAATAGCTATGGGGTGCTCATGCTAGAACAGAGTCCCCCATCATGTATTCTAACACCAGTTCTATAGGGAGAGTCCACACTGAAACTGCTCGAGCCCTGTGCCTTTGCTTAACGTCTTAGATCATTCTAGAACTCAATTATCTGTGAGAGGCAAAGAAAAATATAAAAATAAAATATGAAACATTCTCAACACTTTCTATTCAATAATTCAGAAACTTAAAAAAAATAAAAAACAAAGAAGTAGATTTTTCATTTTCTTTTTTTTTCTTTACCATTTCATTTCCAAAAGAACAAATGAAAAGTTAAATTGCAAAGTATAAGAAAATTTCCCAGTGAGTCACCCCTAAATAAGTGAATGAATCAACCAAAATAAACTCTACAAGTTGTAAAGTCTCGATGCTGGGGGAAAAATAATGGTTGAACGCTGTGAGACCTTCCCTGTGATCTCAGTTAAGGGATACTACAATATCCATTTTTAAAAACATGTATTTAAAATGTTTATAAGTATCAATTCTAAATGAGTGAGAAACAGGAGTATTTGATAGACCATTCTCAAAAGTTTTCTCTTTTTTAAAAATCCTCAGGTAAGAGTGGAGACCTATGTGCAGACTCTCCTGCCAATTTTCACACATACACGTATTTTCCGTTTTTCAAAAAACAAAAGGATTTCTAGCACTTAATATGACAAAGAAATTGGGTGTGTGTTCAAAAATCTACAACAGTGCTAAACAATTCTTGGTCTAACTGAAATGCATGGAACAGTAAAGAATGCAAAGGAAGCGAGGCTGTGCGTATCTGCCAGAGCTGTCTGCCGGCTGGCATTAACCCTCGGAAAGCGTATTCATTAAACAGAAGTTTTGTAAGGACGAGACTGAGGAGTGAAGACACTCTCTTTCGCCTCTTTCTGCCTGTGCCAGGCCCCAACTGCAGGACACGGGCTTGGAGGTGACTCACCTGGAAGAGTGTGTTAGCACCTTGCAGTCTGGCTGGACTCAGGGGAGCGACGGGGCTGAGAGTACTCCAGAAGTGGATGCTGGAGAGCAAGGGGCTGGGCGTCAGCAAGATGGGCGTCTGCAAAATGCAAAACAAAACCAGTCACTAAGTGACTCACCAGGATGTGTTTCCACCTTATAGTAACACACCAAGAGCCCTGAACCCAAATCTTTTTTTTAAAGATTTATTTGAGAGAGAGCGAGCAAGTGTGCGCGCACACAATTGCACGACTGGGAGGAGGGGCTGAGGGAGAGGGAGAAGCAGACTCTGGGCTGAGCACAGAGCCCAGTTTGGGACTCGAACCCAGGACTCCAGGATCATGAACTGAGCTGAAGGCAGACGTTTAAATGACTGAGCCACCCAGGCGCCCCAACCCCGAACCCAAATATTGTCCTCTTCTCCGCTAAGTAGGTCTGAGATTTTTCATGAGGAGAAACTCATAAATTATTTTTACAACCTAAGTAAGATAAAGGGCAAAATATTTTCTAACGGGTTTTGTAGGGTCTTTCCCAAAACGAGAGCCCAATCTGGTCACGTGCAGAAAAATAACGGCTAACTAAAGTCACAAACACAGTTCTCCTTAGTAATGGGGAGCCTGGGATCATCTATTTAAATGCTACAGGGGAGGCGCCTGGATGGCTCAGTCAGTTAAGCGCCAGACTCTTGATTTCCACTCAGGTCATGATCTCAGGGTCCTGGGATCAAGCCCCACATTGGGCTCTGTGCTCAGCACAGAGTCTGCCCCTCCTGCCCCACTCATGCTCACTCTGTCTCTAATTAAAAAAAAAAACCAGAATCTTTAAAAAAAAAAGATTCTCTCTCCTCCTCTCCCTCCCCACCCCCTCTCTCCCTCTCTTAAATAAATAAATGTTACAGGACATGAGCAAGTTAAGAAATAGCTAATGTAACTATACAACTTTGTTTCTCAACATCACACCAACTGGTTTTCTTCAGGTTCTCAGGATTGTTTTCTAGCTTTTGACGCCATCAATATTTTTGTATAAAATACCACTGAGTCTTAAAAGAACTCCCCTCCAAAAAAGCAAGAGCGACAATAGTTGCTTTAGGAGGAGGCTGACAAATATTTCTTGGCTTGCAGAGACAATGAGTCCTTTCAGAGTCCTTCTAGAGCCCCTCCAACCCTCGCCTGCAGCAGCTCCGATCAGGTGCGGAACCCGGTGACTCTCACGGGGGTCAAGGCCGCCTTTCTCGCGCAGACTTGAGCAGCGGCGTGAGAACAGGCGGTTATCGATTCTGGATTTGTTTTAAAAGGGGAGTTAATGCAGGGACGCCTGGGTGGCTCAGTCGGTTAAGCAACTGCCTTCTGCTCAGGTCATGATCCCACATCCGGCTCCTTGCTCGGCAGGGAGCCTGCTTCTCCCTCTGCCTCTGCCTGCCTCTCGGCCTGCCTGTGCTTGCACTCTCTCTCTCTCTGACAAATAAATAAATATCTTTAAAAAAAAGGGGGGGGGTTAATGCAATCATCGGTGGCCCCAGAAAGCGAGAGGCCGTTACCTGTGAGAAAAGGGCTGGCGTCAGAGAAGCCGTGGGGAGAGACGGGCTCAGTATCCCCAGCGGGCTCGGGTCGCTGCCCGTGATCACCAGGATGGGCGCCAGCTCTAACCCTTTGGGTTTCTTGGATCTTGAGGAATTACTTGTTTTGTCCTTTTCCAACAAAGCCGAGTCCTGGTCTTTAGGTTCTAGTGACAAGTTCTCTGGAAGCTCCATGGGCTGTGACGCCACTGACTCGAGGTCGGTGTCAAGGTCAGGGTGCGGACTCAATGGTGGCGAAGGTGTCCTCGGGGCCTCCTGCACAGAAGGGGAGGCCGAGGGCCCGGGGGATGCAGCAAAGGTGACGGGGCCGCTGGGGGCAGAGGCCGGGGCTTCCAGGGCAGGCAGTCTGGGGGAAGCCAAAGTCTCCAAGGCTCGGAGAGGGTCTTCCGAAGACGGAGAAATGCCCGGGCTGGCCGACGCGGCGGCAGCAACAGGTTCAACCGGCAGCTTCTTGGAAGGCGTTGTTACAAATCTGATGACAGACGGTGTTGGCTCCTGGGGCGGCTTCTTCTCTGCCAGCTTCTCAGCCAGACTCTCGATCTTTATAGGTCTGAAGAGCTTCTTGTTGGAGGAGTTCAAAGAGTTGAGCGTGAAGGAAGAATACAAGCCGGAGTGGATGTAGTCATTGCGGCTAGAGGCCCGGGCCCCGGGCTGCAGGGGCTTCTCTCTGCCCCCACTCTCGGCGTCCCTGGAGCCGCTGCCCACCTCGCTGCAGCTCACGACCTCACAGTCTCCCTCAGTCCTGCCCACGGTCAGGGGGTCCATTTTCAAAATCTCTGGGTAAGACACAAACTTGTACACAAACTTCTGACCATTCACTTTTTTAATGATATTCTGTAGATAAATGAAATAAGCATGCTTACACTTTCTTGTAAATGCACTTTCCACAGCTCAGAAGAAATGGACCTAATAAGGGTCTCCATTTGGCAAGTAGTTTCCTTAAAAGCTTCAAAATCACCCACATTGATCTAGCTGTACCAAACCCAGGTCCTAGAGCTATGGAGCCGAAGCGGAGTGTATTTAAATGTCTTATGAACAACTGACATGACCTATTATGTAAGTAAAAGAGAGGTTTCAGTTGCCTGACACACTCAAGCAAATTATCTGTATTAAGTCAAAGATCCCTGAACTGCGATCTCGAACAATCCCAAAGGTGCCAGCCGTTCGCATCCTGAGTGAGCACAAAGGAAGAGAAGGTTCCGTCTGCTGGGCCCTCTACTTCCTTCTGCAGCTCCGGTCCTTCCTTACCCCACACCCCCATAGGGAAAACTGATAAGACCAACCACTTAAAGGTGAATAAAATTAGGATCTCAGTTTCTCATTTTAACTCTATCCATTTAAGCCATTCGTTTCACCTCAGAACCCAAGAACATATCCACAATAATAAGAAATTAAACAAAAAATAAACTTTAACTAAGAAATCAAATCTGTGCATTAACAGCTATTCTTTAAATTATTAATCTGGTTTCTCTGGATTAAATTAAAAAGTGAAGCTACAAAACTAGCATGTATGTGACAACTTTTAAATTATGGTACACATGAGAATGTTTTATTTTGTCCTCAAGAATCTCAAATTTTCTCTTCCTTATTCCCAACCCTATACTCACTTTTTCTTTAAAGACAACTGCAATTAGGAACAACACATACGTGAAGAGTGGGAACTAGAGCTGAACACTGGTATGTTTCCCCCCCAATCCCAAACTGCTGAAGTTATGAAATAAACTGGATCAAAGTAAGCCAGGACAGTGATCATTTTGCAATGTACACAAGTATCAAATCATTATGCTGTACTGCTACAACTAGTATAATGTTTTAGGTCAATTACACCTCAGTTTAAAAAGGTTTCAAAAATAAACCAGGACGTTAGTCCCTTATAACCTCATCAGAAGAGAGGAACCGTTCTTGTTCCGAGGCGGATGTGTATTACCTTTACATAATAGTATCTGAGAGCTCGGCTGAGTTTGTCGTAATTCATATTAGGCTTGTTCTTACGAATCCCCCAGAGACGAGCCACCTCTTCTGCCTGCAAGAGCTTGAACTCCCCATCATTAGAGGTCCAGCTGATCATGTGCTTGTTCTGAGGCTCCTGTAGGAGCTGAAGGAGGAACTGCCACAGGGTGATCGCACTGTCCATAGCAGTGAGCTGAAAGAAGCACACAGATAAGACACACGAGAAATTAACAGCGGCACTGACAGGACACCGTATGCCAGGGACTGTGCTCCAGAAGCATTACTTCCTTTCCTTCCCACAACAGTCCAATCCTACAAAACAGACAGCCTTGCAGCCTCATTTCACATTTGAAAAAAACAGATTCAGAAGAGAGTTAAGTCCGAGGCCGAGGAGGTAAATGGTGGAGCTGACATTTAAACCCAGGCAATCTGGACCCAGAGCTCAAACTCTTAAGCAAGGCACACTGCTTAAGAAAAGTCTTGCTGGAAGATAAAGTGAGTTCCTTAAGTCACAGGAGCAGTGTGATGACTGCCGATCGCCAGAGGACCGCTGTTACTGAAGTTTTATAGAAGCTCGAGGCCCTGCCCTGCCCTCTGAGACCACCATTTAAATCAAGCAACTTGGTTTATTTGCCAGAAGTATGTGTGTTTCATGGTGGCCCGAAGATGTAGAGAGTTATCTACTCTTGCTCCACTGGCATTTCTCCTCCAAATCCTTTCTGTTCTCATAAATTAATTTATATTTAAATTGGCAGCACTGAAAATTCAGAAAATGCTCCCTGATTTAATTTACAAGTTGTCACCTTTTTAGATTTTTTTTAAAAGGAGACTCCATTCCCAATGTGGGGCCTGAACTCACGGACACTGAGATCAAGAGTCACGTGCTCTACTGAGCCAGCCAGGCGCCCCTATAGATCCTCCTTCTTTATGAGTGGCCTTTATTTGATTATCAAGACATGAAATGAAAAATCATTCAATGTCTCAGGTTTTAGGATTTCCCTGTTTAGGCCAGAGTTTCTCAATTTTGGCTCTACTGACATTTTGGGCCAGAGAATTCTTTATTCCTAAAGGAATTTTTAAAAAAGATTTATTTGGGGGCGCTTGGATGGCTTAGTCATTAGGCATCTGCCTTCCAGCTCAGGACATGGTCTCAGGGTCCAGGTATCTAGCCCCGTGTCGGGCTCTCTCTACCACTCCCCCTGCTTGTGTTCCCTCTCTCACTCTCTGTCAAATAAATAAATAAAATCTTAAAAAAAAAAAAAAAAGATTTATTTATTTGGGGCATCTGCCTTCAGCTCGGGTCATGATCTCAGGATCCTGGGGTCACACCCCACGTCAGGCTTCCATTTATATGAAATGTCCAGAATAGGCAAATGTATTCAACACAGAAAGCAGATCAGTGGTTGCTAGGGGCTAGACGGAGAGAAGAATGGGGAGTAACTGTTTAATGGGTTGATGTAAATATTCTGAACTTAAGATTGCGGTGGTGGTTACACAACTCTTTGAATATACTAAAACCGTACTAGTATAAGTATATACTATATACTTATATACTTATAAGTAAGTGAATATACTAGTACCGTACTGTACAACTTAAATAGATGAATTTTATCTAAAGATTCTCTTTTTTAATATTTTATTTATTTGATAGGGAGAGATCACAAGTAGGCAGAGCAGCAGCCAGAGAGAGAGAGGGAAGCAGGCTCCCCACTGAGCAGAGAACCCGATGCGGGGCTTGATCCCAGGACCCTGAGATCATGACCTGAGCCGAAGGCAGAGGCTTTAACCCACTGAGCCACCCAGGTACTCCTCAATAAAGATGTTAAAAACAAACGCTACAAATATTACAAAACCATAGGTCTTAGGAGCCTAATTCTAACAATGTGTAACTCACAAAGGATGGGATCCTTGAAGGTCAACTATGTCTGCTCCCAAAAAAGGCAGGAGATGAGAAACTAGTGGAAGATAGCTGGGCTTCTAGAACTTTTCTGAGACACTCAAAATGTCCTTTGATAGTCCTCAATTGCCGCTTTGAAGCTGGTTACAGATATTGTCATCCAAAAGTAGAGATGGGAAAATAAAAAAGAACAGGAAACAGGAGAAGTCTACAGGCACATAGTTCATGGAGAGGCTGAGCCCAGGAATCCAAGTCTCTCTACTCCCAGTCACCAACTCTTGTTCCTCAGGAGAACCACTCCCTAGGTGGGTAACTGCATTCACAGGGCAGTAGGTTGTAACAAGTATTACAATTAGATACTAAGTGATAATGGCCTACAAATTGGAAGTGTGATTTTGATGCTAAGTAACCCTCCCCTGCTAACCTTTCCCATAGCCTCACTTAAAAGGAGTTAAAAGAGTAGTTTTAGGGGTTACGGGGCTGGCTCAGTCAGTAGAGCACGTGACTTCTGATCTTGGGATTGTGAGTTCAAACCCCAGGTTGAGCACAGGGCTTACTCAAATAAAAAAGAGTGGTTTTTTAGTCTGATCCGTCAAGTACTGGGGGGGGTGGCGGGAGGGGGATGCTATTTCTCTCAATTTACCAGAGACCCTTTCTTCTAATGATGTCTGTTCATGGCTAGTTACTTTTTTAATGATACATGTTTCCCATTTAAATGATTTTTTTTTTAAGTCTAAACCTGTTAAAAGTACTCCCTAGTAAATTTTAGCTTAACCAAAGAACTGTCTCCATATTTCCAGACATCATCTTCATACCAAGAATGCCTATCGGGGCTCCTGGCGACTTATCAGTTAGGTATCTGACTCTTGATCTCAGCTCAGGTCTTGATCTCAGGGTCCTGAGTTCAAGCCCCATACTGGGCTCCCATGGAGCCTACTTTAAAAAAATAATAATAATGCTTATAGAGATCGGGGTATGAATGTGTGTGTGTCAGAGAGAGGGGGAGAGAGAGAACATGAGGGGGAGAGGAAACAGGGGAGACAGGGAGGGAGGGGATAGAGAGAGGGAGGAGAAAAGATGAAGGGCAGAGAGCTAAAATCTCAGAACAGTTACACATTTGGTGCCTGTGATTCCATTTGTTCTTGGAAGAAATGCCATACTAAATTCTATAGTCTGAATACCTACCATGTAGATAATGCTTGAGCCCCATGGGTTTATAATGGCTAAGGTAAACAAGCAAAGACAGAAATAAGCATGACCATCTCCACAATGAGCACAGGAGTGCCATCCTGGGCAAAGGAGAGGGTCCCCCAAGTATGCATGCACCCACAGGGGCTCAGGTTTCACCTTTCAACTTCTACCTTCCCTTCTGGTTATTAGGGGAGCGCAGGGATTGAGTCAAATGCTGGTGAGCTGCTGCTGCAGCTGCTACTTTGGGGCAGAACCTAACTGTAGTGGAAAATGCTGATGCTTTTTTAGTACTTTACGGTGCCTCTGGGATAGAAGGCTGTTTAGAATCAAAGGGCATTGTGGTTTTGGAATGAAGCACTGGAAAAGAATGTTCTTTTGCAAAAAACTAACATGGATACAAAATGGACATCTTCAGTGGGTCATTTAAAGGAATATTTTACTCATTCAATGCTGATATCAGGTCATACTCTATTGAAAAGTTGGATGAACCTCTGGGTATAGAGTCAAGCTGAACTCTGCATTTCAGTTTCTAAAAGTGTGCTATCAGGGGCGGCTGGGTGGCTCAGTCGTTAAGCGTCTGCCTTCAGCTCAGGTCATGATCTTCAGGGTCCTGGGATTGAGCCCAGCAGGGAGCCTACTTCTCTGCCTACCTGTGATCTCTCTCTCTCTCTGTCAAATAAATAAATAAAAATTTAAAAAAAGAACAGTGTGCTATAAATATGAAATTCAATTATTTCCTCAGGCATAAAAGAGAACTAAGGAAAAAAACTTCCAGAAGGCAGTTATTAAAAAGGTGAAATGATGAGTCAAAAAATACAAATACTTTTATTCTAACTACTTATCAATAAAAACCTTTACTTTCCATCACAGAAAAGCTCCCCGAGTTTTCTAAAATTACATTTCAAGAAGAGCTTTTCAGAAGTGTAACAAGGGAGAGAAATACTTAACTGTTGCAAATGAAAGAACATGACTGAGAGTTAAATGTTGAAACTGATTCTAGCTTAACACTTCAAAGACAGATCAATCCCAGAGGAAAACTGAAAGAAAGCTTGTTGAAATAACCTATTAGGGAAAGGAAGTCTCTAGTAAATGAAACTTTTTCCACCCTAAACATGTTTATAATACACACAGCCCAGTTGCTGTGGTGACCCAGAGCCCAACTATTTTTCAGAAACAGCAGCTAAGATCCAAATGCTAAAGGTCTCCAGAGTCAGCATGCTGCTTAAATAAAACCAAACCAAATTATGTATCAAGACTAGTTTTGAATTAAAATCATCATTAAAAAAAAATCATCATCGTTTATGAAAAGTAACCAGGAATCTCTTAACTGTTCAGTACCCTATATTATGAAAATATTAAAAGTATAATATAATAATAAATAAAATAAATAAAAAAGTAAATAATAAAACTTGAAGACAGTATTTCCCTAAGAATGTAATGGATTTCACTTTTGCAGTTTTAAGTAAAATCAAAGAGAAGGGAGTTCCTGACGGGGAGGTGGGGGAGGGTGGACGGAATCCTACAACATCTTAATGAAAACACCACTGACAGTCCTAAATATTAAAGCACCAAGTTTTCCCTCGCAGTGGGGTGGTGGCTGGGAGAGCGCAAAGGGGGAGGACCTGACCCACCGCTGTGATGAGGAAGAGACTCCAGAGTGAATGCCCTAAACTTCAAACAGCAACAGCCTGTTGGGAAAAAGCCAACTGTGGTTGATTTTTTGTTTTTTGGTTGGTTTTTTTTTTTTTTTTTTTACTACTTCCATCAGTCAACAATACCCCTTATTTCCTGCCAGGGCCAGCTAATTATTATTCCTCCCCCAAAAGATGTTTCCAATTGATCCTTCCAAGAAGCGACCAGCCTCGCCGCGGCTGTACATTAAGCGGAAAGTCAAGGGGGAGGAGGCTCGCGGGACAGAAGTAGAAAAAGAAATGAAACTTGACACCGGATGAAGAGCGAGCTTGGGGAGAGGAAGACTCTTCGGCGACCGTGTGCCCCAGAGCAGATCAAAGTCCGGGGGAGAGCCGCAACCTCACGCGGCCTCGGGAAGCGCTGAATTACCGTACTTTCATTTTCCAACTTCCTGTCACCACAAAGAGTCAGAATTCACCCCCCTCCCCGGCCGAAGAGCCACTGCCACCCTGTGCCCCAGGGACCTGAGGGGCCCCGCGCGGCCCCGCACCCTCCGCGGTCCACCTGCGCGCCCCGCGGCAGGGGCTGCGGGCCGGGCAGGGCGGGCCGGGGGCGGGTCCCGGGGGAGCGCGCGCCCGCCCCCGCGCCCGCCGCCACGCTCACTTCCTGTTGTGCTGCCCCCCCCAGCCCCCCGCTCCCCTTTCCCCGCAGCGGGGGGCGGCGGTCGCGAGAGCCCCAAGGGGCGCGGGGTGGACCGGGCGCGCGGGGCCCGCCGCTCACCGAGGCCGGGCGTGGGGCTGCCTCTGGGTCTCCGCCTGGAGCGCGATGCTTCTCTCTGCCCGCCGCCTCCTCACGCCGGGACCTCGAGGACGGCGCGGCAGCGGCTGCGACCCCCGCGGCGGAGCCGAAGAAGGCGGCGGCGGCCGAGCGGAGCCCGCCGGGTACCCGCAGCTGCCCGCATCGCCCGCCGCCGCCGCGCCCGCCGCGGCTCCTCGCGCCCCGCCCTCCCCGCCCCCGCACGCGGCGGCGGCGGCGGCGGCGGCGGCGCGGGTCTTGGGGCCGCTACCCGCCGGGCGCGCGCTCGGGGCGTTCCTCGCCGGGGCCCGGCCTGCCAGTCGCTCCGCGGCCGCCGCCACTCTCAAACCCCCCGGCTACGTCGGGGCCCTTCTCGGACGCCGCTGCCGCCGCGCGTCACTTCCGGGGCGGGAAGGGAGGAGCCGCCGCCGTCGGCGGTGCGGGGTCGTGGAAGACGGCGGCTTTGCGCCCTGGTTTCGGGGGCTCCCGGGGTCGGGCTTGGGCGCGGTGCGGGTGTCCCCTGGAGTCCCGCACTGGCCGCTCTGCGCGGGATTACTGAGTGGCAGCTAACGGCTCACTGAAGCGCCCGACCGGGTCCGGCGTCCCGGAGCTGCCATCTGTGTGGGGCACTCCCGGACGGGTGGGGGCTCCGCGTCTCCCGCGGCGGGGAGAGGGGGCGGGGCTCGCCGGGCGGCGGTCGGGGGACTGTGCTGTGGCTAAGCGAAAGCGTGAGAGCTTCTCTCTTCTGGGTCACTCGTCCTGCCTTTTCCCCGGGTGCTGCCGCAGCTTGCTGTCCCAAGTACCGGCTCCCGGGACACAACGAACACCCCCGGTGACTGTTGTACCAGCGCTGCGGCGCACTGGCCCGGGGTGTGACAGAGGAAGTCAGCCCTGGAGCAGTCGAGCTTTCACCCCTCACTGTCTTGGAGACCTTAATAACTTTCTTAACTTACCAAGTTTCATCGTCTGTGAAACGGAGAGAGCCCAGTCCCCTAGAACGGAGACGGCCAAAGCAGGTCGGGCGCTCCAGTCACCCAGCAGAGTTCCTAGCCCATAGGTTCTCATTATATCAACAGAATGCTTAAGGAACCAAGTCACACTTGGTACTAAACACTACTTGAGTAATTCAGCAGCAGAAGGGGTGCACAGTCAGTAAGCTGGACTGCTGAACAAAACCCCGAAGAAATAGATTGCGTATTCTTTTAAACGAGAAACCAGAAGGCTGGTGTGTGAGCTTTACGCGGCCATTTACTACCTGGAAGACCTGCAGAGAGTTGCTTAACCTCTGAACCTCAGTTCCTCGTGTAAAATGAGGATGATAATGTGCAGCATTGCTGAAGAGATCGAATGAGATAAAGACTGTCATGTACTGAATGCATTTTCTGGCGTATACTAGACACCCCACCAAATGGTGATGTCATTTACTTTTGCCTCCACCTCACCCCCAGAACTGAATTCAAGGTAAAATTAATTGAACTCACTGAGTAAAGTGTGATCCTATTATCCCGGGTAGGCTTCTCGAAGAGCATTGGCACGTCATTTTATTTCCAACCTCCTCCACCCTAAGACAGAGTAATTATAACACAGAGGTATTCCTGTAAAAGCAACACTACCAAGAGATGTTACCTTTTTAAAAATAATTCTGCGAGAGGATGTAAACATATTTTCATTAAGAGGAAACGTGCAATAACTGAAAAACACTAGCACTCTTGGCTTCTGATATAAAATGTTTCCTTGCAACAGTTCCCATTTTAGAATGGGGGGGGGAGTTGGTGGTGGAAGGGGATGGGGGAGGAGGAAAAAATAAGAATTATTAAGGTAGGCTGTTTAAGATATACTCTTGGGAACATTTGTTTATAGAAAGATTTCATTTCAAGCCTTAGACCAAGAACAGTGAAGGGTTGTGGAACTCTTCAACAAACTACCCAGCTCTGCCCAAACTAGCAGGAAACCTGGGATTCAGCCTCGGGGTCTGCAGTGGTATCACAATTTCTTTGGATGGAGAGGACAGTCTTGTCCATTGCAGTGTATTTTTGGAAAAGACCCTACTTTGGGTGCTCTTAAATTAGTCACAGCAAGTCTGTCTGTTTTTAAATTGACTTTTTTTTTTTTAAACAGTTCATGTTGACAGCAGAGAAACTAGAAGGAAAGTCAGATTTCAGATTGGTGAACTGGGAGAAAAAAAGTTTATTAATGTGCCCTGTTTTCCCACTCATGATTCTATAAATACAGACTCTCTCTCCACGGTTCCTCACACAACAGATGGTTGTTTTTGCAAACTCCATGGTGATTATGTTGCTTTTTTGTTATCTTGTTTGGTCACTTTCCCACTCCATAGATTTCCAGTTGTAGCCTTGGCCACTCAGGGTTATCTCGAATAAAATCTGCAGATTTTATTTAAGTGGTTTCCTATATGTTTTTCTCCCAGACCTGCCCTCAATTGTGTTTTTCAGTCATTTTACTTGCCCCAGTCCTGCCACCCCTGTTCCCCTAACTTAATTACATTTCCTATCCCAATAACACCTAGTTACGATCATTTCTTCTTGAAGCAACTCCCCCCTTCCCTCTTTTCTGTTTTGCTGCCTCTTCATTACCCCAAGCTAACAACCTTTTTTCCTAAAGAAATATTTCCAGGACTCTGAGCAAGCATGGAACCATCCGATGCCTGTCCTGTCTTCCAGGCAATGTCTTGCAGCACATGAAGTAACAAAGAGAGAGCTTTAAGTCAGAGGAAGCATGGGCAGCCCCAGATAGGGACAGATGTGAAGCAAACGGCAGCATGTGTGTCATGAAGGAATAAAACACAGGGAATTCTGAATTCTCGCCTTTCGATCTCCCTAAACTCCAAGCTTGATCCTCCTGAGAAAATCCTGACAACTTATCGCTTCTGGGCCTCACTTTAAATATCTTTAAAAATAAAAGCTATCTATCCATACCTTTTACTTGTGGTCTGTGGTGGATGGAGGAAAAGAAAAAGTTGATCAAAGTAGACTTTTGAATTCTTTTTGAATGACCCTATAGTTATTATGTTTGTGGGGCTTGAAATGTTAAAGGAAAAGTTACCTTTGAAAATAAAACAGGTTAGCTGGATACTGCATCTGGCAGCATTTGCTAACCTCACTACCGGTCAAGGCCCTAAGATTCACCAGAGACCCACCAGTGGCGTGATGGTTGGAAATATCTCTACACCAAGACTATCATTCTGGGCAAAGACATATCATCCCCAACAATAAGACCTATAATCAGAAGGTATTCCAGGTCCAGAGAAAAACCCATGAAAAAGCCTTTGAACAAGGTATTTGTGGCCTCTAGACTGTGAGGAAAGCATATGGAAACATCTTTCGGCCCTCACTGTTACCTTTACACAACACCCTGTTTTCCCAAAGAGGACATGATGACACATGACTTTATTGCAGTTACCTACCTGCCTGGGGCATGGTACGGATCTACCACACTTCATGACCTATCCCAAACACTCCTCAGAAATAGCCTCATGTACTTTTCTTCACTGGAATCTACACTCAGTCTCTTTCCTCCTCCACTAGTGTGTATATTTTTAAAGATTTTATTAATTGATTGGTTGATTTAGAGAGAGAGGGCAGGAGAGGGGTAAAGGGAGAGGGAGAGAAAAAGTCTTCAAGCAGACTCCACACCTAGCACAGAGCCCAATATGGGCCTCAGTCTTGCAACCCTGAGATCATAACCTGAGCCAGAATCAAGAGTCAGATCTTAACTGACTGAAACATCCGGGTGCCCTCCAATATTTTTCAACCTAAAACAGTTTTATCGGTCTTCGATACATGTACTTTTTCTGCTTGTGAAAACTGCTGTTGAATATGTATATATCAGAGAAAGAGGACAGAACTGATCACTTCTTTTTCTAATTGCTCTTTGGGAAAGGTGTGACTTGATTAAAAATCTACCTTGTGGGTAACCATGTAAGATTCTGGGGGTTTGATTAAACTCATTGCAGGATACAGAGTTCTCCGAATTTTAAGCCCGGAGTGGTTTCCTCTCTTGTAAATTGTATGATAACTGGGTGGAATTTTTTTCACTTAAAATTAATTCAGGAACAACAACAAAAAAATTCAGGAACCACCACCAAAAGGCTTTGTTCTTTTTTTTTTCTTTTCTTTTTCTTTCTTTCTTTTTTTTTTTAGGAATTTTCAGTCGTGGACCAGAGACATTGACACCTTCGGAGACCATCACTCCTCTCCACGACTTCCGTCGATTTTACAGTTCTCTTGCATTATCTGTTATGATCCTATTGACATGGACAAAAAAATTCGGCTGAGGATCCAGAGATCATGGAGAAGGGACCGTCAGGCTGACAAATGTAGGGTAAGTACAGCTCTTTGAGCTTTGCAGCCTGTGGTGAAAAGGGAGAGGGAGGGAAATTACCACCTCCCACTGCATTCAGGAACATTTCCTGAAAGAGGTGGAGTTTGGAAGACTTGGTGCTAATTCAAAAATGTGTAATGCCAGCTTTTTTCTGCCTTACTTTATTTATCCAGCTGCGAAACAAAATTAGTCTTGCCATGCTAAAGAACGCGGCGCCGGGGGCACCTGGGTGGCTCAGTGGGTTAAAGCCTCTGCCTTCGGCTCCGTCGTGATCCCCGGGTCCTGGGATCAAGCCCCACATCGGGCTCTCCGCTCAGCGGGGAGCCTGCTTCCTCCTCTCTCTCTGCCTGCCTCTCTGCTTACCTGTGATCTCTGTCTGTCAAATAAATAGGTAAAATCTTAAAAAAAAAAAAAAAAAAAGAACGCGGAGCTGGCGAGTTGCATACCCAGTTCAGAAGGGTGACCAGCAGCTTCCCTCCTTCAGACTCTCAAGGGAAGGAAATTTAAATTCTGTCTAGGCAGGGCTTTTTCCCCACTTCTTTCTCTCAGCTTCTCCCTGCAGCTCTGAAGATACAACTGTGGTGCATGGAACCAGGTCTAGAAATCGGCCTCCAACGGGAGGGCCCTGAAGTGGAGGGAGAAGAGGGGGTTCTCCCAGAATGGAAAAGAACCCAACAGCAAGGTTTCCCGGCTAAGAGAGCTCTGGTTAGATCTTGTTTGAAATTGTCTCCCTCCCTACTGGAAACATACTTGATCTTGGTTTTCTTGTTTCCTCCCTACCCTCCATCCCAGCCATCTCCCTCAGCCTTATTTTTTTTCTCTGCCTACTTTTCCTTTCCCTTTTTACCTCTATGCCTTTACTGTGCCAGTGGCCGCCTTGAGAATTTACTAACAGTGATCATCGTCCTCAGAAAATGTCAGAGCAAAAGATCTATTTTGGGGAGCCCGGCTGGCTCAGTCAGTAGCACATGGGACTCTTGATCTCAGGGTTGTGGTGGGAGCCCCATGTTGGGGGTAGTGTTCACTCAAAAAAAAAAAAAAAAAGCAATGCTTTATAAAACATATATATAATATTTAAGCATTAACCATGTGCTGAGCACTGGGTACCTTCAGAGAGGCAAAGATGACAAAGATCAGTCTCTTCTCTTTAGAAGTTTTCTAAAAGATGAGGGGCTACAACCCATTCTGTCACAGAAGGGGGTGTTAGTTAAGTAGAGGCGAGAGCAATGTGCTGAGGGAGTGGAGGGAGGAAGGGGAAAGGAGCCCACCAGCCCTTGGAAGAAGCAGGAGGGGATTTGTAGGGAAGCATTCTGTCTGGGATGCTCCTCCTGTTCCCCGGCCCGCGCCACCGCTGACTTTAGTGCCGACTTTAGGTCTCAGCTCAGGTGTCGCCTGCCCTAGGCTGGTGACGGCCTCTGTCTCCACAGTGGCCAGCACCGACCCTGCTTGTGGGGCTCAGCATGCTCACTTTCACCGTCTGTTCCACCCTTCAGGCTGAGTCCTTGAGGGGAGAGCCCAGGTCTCAGGCACCCTCACAGCCCAGCACCCAGGGCCATCCCTTCGCCAGGAGCTGCTCAATAAGTGCTCATGGGCCACCAGACCAGCAAGGTCAAGGGGGGGCAGTGGGAGGTGTGGGGTGCCCGAAACTTGGGCCCTCCCCCTCGCCGCCTGGCGCACCATCCCCTTGCCTCTCCCGGTCGCAGGTCACCTCTCCATCCTGCCGGTCAACCTGTTTGGTCTCACCCATCCTAAGAAAACCCCCCTTCAACCATCAGCCTATCCTTTCCTTCCCTTCAGTATCAGACTTCAAAAAATAATGGTTTCCGGGGGCATCTGGGTGGCTCAGTGGGTTAAAGCCTCTGCCTTTGGCTCAGGCCCAGGACCCTGGGAGCAAGCCCCGCATCAGGCTCTCTGCTCAGCGGGGAGCCTGCTTCCCTTCCTCTCTCTGCCTGACTCTCAGCCTACCTGTGATCTCTGTCTGTCAAATAAATAAATAAAATCTTTTTAAAAAAATGGTTTCCATTTGCCACCTACCCTTGATCAGCTTCCACTTGCTTTCCAATCTCCTGAATGTGTCTGCTGTCCCCACCAGTGGCTCTGTGAGGCATTGTCCTTCCCACCATCCCCTTGTCCTCTTCAAGCCCATTTTAGGCAAACATCCCCAGCCTCCAAAGCAGGCTTAGCTGTCCCTTCCCGATACCTTCCCCTGAAACGCTGGCCTCTCTTGGCTTCCATGAGTTTCCCTGTATCTCTCTGACCAGTTTTTGTCTCTTTCAGGGCTTCTGTTCCACCAGCTCTAAAGAAGGGGTTCTAGCCTTGCCTCGGGCTTCTGTCTCTGGGTTATGGTCCCTCAGTGCACTCCCCGTGAGGGGCCTCATTCTCTCCAAGGCTTTGTTCACTACGCAAATGTTCAAGACCCCAAACCTTTCTTTCTCACCCTAAATTTTCCCCTGACCTCTGGATCCCTGTCTCCAGTTTCCTACAGAACTTCTCCTCCTGGGGCAGCTGGGTGGCTCAGTGGGTTAAAGCCTCTGCCTTCGGCTCAGGTCATGATCC
This sequence comes from Mellivora capensis, assembly GCA_004024625.1. Taxonomy (NCBI): domain Eukaryota; kingdom Metazoa; phylum Chordata; class Mammalia; order Carnivora; family Mustelidae; genus Mellivora; species Mellivora capensis. Next base: position 24,896 of record PISX010021079.1, read on the forward strand.
CAGAGTCCTGGGATTGAGCCCTGCATCGGGCTTTTTGCTCAGCAGGGAGCCTGCCTCCTCCTCTCTCTCTCTTTCTCTCTCGCTCTGTCTGCCTCTCTGCCTATTTGTGATAGCTCTGTCTGTCAAACAAATAAATAAAATCTTTAAAAAAAAAAAAAAAAGAACTTCTTCTCCTGGATGTGCTCAGAAGCCCTCCATCTCAGAGTATACAAGTTGAACTCATTACCTATACCTGCCACCAAGCCAAATCCTCCTTCCCACTCCCAGTTGAGGGCATCACCTCAGTCATCCCTGGCAATCCTTCCTCCTCACTCTCCAAGCACAATGGGTCACCATGATCTGTTGTGTCGAACCCCTAGAATAGCAATCCCCACCCCCTCTCCCTGACTGTCCCCAGGGCTCTCACCGTCTCTGGCCAGGACTATTGCAATGGACTTCTACTTTCTTTCCCAGGATCCGGGCATGCCAGCCCACCTCCATGTGGCCACAAGGAAACCTTCTGAAACACACACTTGAGTGGGTCACTCCTCTGTTCCAGAGCATCCAACGACTGATTTCTCGGCTGCTTCCTCGAGAAGGTCCAAACTTTAACCTGAAAGACCTGTGAAGGGCAAGGTTTAAGGGCCACATCACCCTCCGGTGTTCTCTATTTTGATTAGCGGCCCCTTCCTGGCTAGCCCCCTTTCAGTCTGAGCTCTAGCCTCATAAGCCCTGACCCCTCGGACACACCCAGCTCTACCAGGACTCCAGCCTTTGGCTCATGTGACTCTCTCAGCCTAGAACGTCTCCTCCATTCCACGGAATTCCTTGAAAGCAAACACCGAGCCGGTCATCTTCGCACATCCTCTGTCTCCTAGCTTTGTGCCTGGCCCATCACAGGGACCTCCTGAATATTGAACGAAGGGCTCCCAGTTCTCAAATGTCACTTCTCCGCTGCTTCTCCTGACCACTGCCCACCTCCCATCCCAGTGAGATATGCTTGTCCCTTCCAGGTCCATTCCCTAAACAAATATTTCACAAGTTCCTGCTGCGTTCCAGGCACTGTGCTGAGAGGGATGGATAGGAAAATCTTCAGTCTGGGATAAGAGACCATCAAGTAAACTATTTTAACACTGAGAGAAATGCCGTGACGGGGGTCCTCCGTCATACACCTTTCCTGTAGAGAAATTAACACGGAAAGCCAAACCATGACCATCATGCTAATTGGGGAGCATGGTGTCTGGGCAGAGTGGAGAAGGGGGGTTGGATAAATTGCATGTTCCATAATATCCCAGTCCATTCAGGCTGCTATAACAATGTGCCGCAGACTGCGTGCTTATCAACCACGGAAATCTATTTCTCACCGTTCTGAAGGCTGGGAACCCCAAGGGCAAGGCACCAGGATGGTTGAATTCTGATGAGAGCCTTTCTTGGTTCATAGCTGATAGTCCTCTCTCTGTGTCCTCCCATGGTGGAAGGAGTGAGGAAAAGTAGGGTCACTTTCACAAGAACACTAATCCCATTCTGGAAGGTTCCAGCCTCAGGACCTAAGCACCTTCCAAAGGCCTGACTTCCTAATACCATCATCTTTAGGGATTAAGATTTCAACATTCAACAAATGTTGGGGTGCCAACATTTGGATCACAGCACGTGATAACTAGATGGGCCCATTGCTCTAGAGGGCTGTAAATCCCACAGGCCAGAAAGCCCCTTTCCCTGAACAACAATGGGCCAGTCACTCCCAACACCTTGTTTATCTAGTCGCCTCCTTCTGTTTCCTACTGACCATCTCCCACCTGCAGAGACATTCTCCTTAGCTGTCTTAAAACATTCTCGTAGGTTCTATGCAAACTTGCCACCTTATCCTAGTTCTGTGTGGAACAGACGAGGAAGAAGAGTGTCCACCCATTTATAGCCTCTGAATGCCCTGTTTTCTCTTAGAGCCATTTGTGTCCTTGGAACGGGGACCTCAGTTTCCCTTGCCGAGCAGAGTGCATTATACACCACAGACCAGCATGTTTGGTTGGACAAATCGTCATTTTTTCCTCTCTTCAGACCCCACTCTTTGTGGCAACTGGCCAGCCTCTACACCTCCTGTTGGAGACTCTCAGGGTGAGCGGTGCTTCGAAGTAGTGTAGATCAACCATTCCTTGTGCGTGGGTCTCCTCCGTGACCTGCACCAAGTGCTGGTCCGGCCCAGATTCCAGGGCTTCCAATGCACTGAGCCCCGACCTCCCTCCCCCAGCAGCCTGCTTCCCCTCTGACTGTCCTAGTGGGTATTCCCAGAGCCTTTCCCAGCCCTGCTCTCTGGAGAACACAGCACAACTCCACTCCTGCCTCCCCAGATCAGCCCTCTGGGAGCCCAGGACGGCTCTCTAGCCTCCTGAGGGGTCTCTGGCCAAGCTGAACCCAGCCTCCCCGCCCCCAGCCCCTCCCGCACATGATGGGATTTCAAGCAGCTTCACCATCTTGCCCTGCTGCCCTTGCTCTAAATAGGAGGGAAGTCACTGTACTGGACAGAACGGGGCTTTCTCTTTCAAGCTCTTGACCCAAAGAGAAAATCGATCAGAAGTGTCATACGAGGAAAAAAGCAAAAACATTGCACCTAAGGTTTGAAAATAGGCTACTGGTTGCCTCGCTGCTCCAAACACCCTACCACCCACTCTACCCACAACACATCCCAATGTAACTAGGAAGGCAGACGGCCGTGCGCTAAAAATGTTCTCTTTAAAAAGATGCAAGCGTTCCTGCTAGAAATCCATATTTTTTAAAGGATTTTATTTATTTATTTGACAGAGAGAGAGACAGCGAGAGAGGGAACACAAGCAGGGGGAGTGGGAGAGGGAGAAGCAGGCTTTTTGCCGAGCAGGGAGCCCGAAGCGGGCTCCATCCCAGGACCCTGAGATCATGACCTGAGCCGAAGGCAGATGCTCAACAACTGAGCCACCCAGGCGCCCTGAAATCCATATTTTCAGGTTTTCTGTGAGTTCGCTGGAATTAAGGATGGGGCCAGCTCCATGCATTCGTCCCCCCAGATGCATGCAGTCTCCGCTTCCCAGCCTAGTGGGGCGGGCGCTGCTCTGAGCCAGCTCTCAGAGTAATAAGGAGTGAGGCCTTCGGGCTGCCCCGTCCTTCCTGTCCCCTGTCTCCCATTGTCCTCAGTACCTCTTCCTTTCACTTTCAAGAACTAAACCACGCCAGCTCCAGCTCTGTATAATTCTCTTCCGCACATCTCCAACGCCCTCGCCCTCGAGGGTCAAGGACCTCCAGGAGGGTAGGAGCTCCGTCTTTTCATCCTGTAGCCTCCGCCGTCCCCGTTCAACAACTGTTCTTCAGAAAACAGCAAGTCACTTACATTCTCCTATGATATCAGTACCTTATCTTCCCAGGGATATTTGCATCTTAAGTCTTATTTCTAATGATGGTCTCCAGTTAAGGGGATTATGAGCATCAGCTAAGAACAAAGCGTGGTTGGTAAAAGGCACAACCTTCCTTCTGGGGCTTCTGTGTTGTCACCTATAAACTCAGTGGGGGGTGTTTGATTTCAGGCTCTGGCATCTCTGAGACGCTGATTCGCTGATCCATCCAGTGTTAATAAAACCTCCTTGTGTTAGTCACTTCTCCAGGGAAACACAACCAATAGAATGCACCTGGAGAGAAAGGCTTGTTACAAGGAATTGGCTTCTGGGGCGCCTGGGTGGCTTAGTTGTTAATCGTCTGCCTTCAGCCCAGGTCATGGTCCCAGGGTCCTGGGATCGAGCCCCGAATTGAGCCCTGCATCGGGCTCCCTGCTCAGCAGGAAGCCTGCTTCTCCCTCTCCTACTCCCCCTGCATTGTGTTCCCCTCTCTTGCTGTGTCTCTTTCTGTCAAATAAATAAAATCTTCAAAAACAAACGAGAAAAAACCAAGGAATTGGCTTCAGGCTGTGGAGCCTGACAAATCCCAAGATATGCAGGTGGAGTTGGTGAGCTGGAGACCCAAGAGAGCCCGGGGGAGTTGTTCCAATGCAAGTCTGAGGGCCTGAGAACCAGGAGCTCTGAGGGGAGGGTCCAGTCTGAAAGCCAGCAGGCTCAAAGCTCAGGGAAAGCCGATGTTTTAGTTTGCGTCCAAAGGCAGGAAAACATCAATGTCCCAATTTGAAGGTAGTCAGGAGGAAGGAATCCTGTCTTGCTCAGAGGAAGGTCAGTTTTTATGTACTGTTCAGGCCTTCGACTGATTGGACAGGGCCCGCCCACATTGGCTTTACTCAGTCTTCACATTTAAATGCTAATCTCATCCAGGAACATCTTCACAAACACAGCTAGAACAATGGTTGCCCAAGCACCCAGGCGTCCCATGACCCCTAACGGACTCATAAAATTAATCGTGAAAGTAGATGATGGATCAGGTTTGAGGTTTGAGAGGCTGGGGTGGCTGTGAAGGGCATAAAGAGGTGGACGGAGCCCCCAGAGGCTGTGAAGGAGCTTCCCTGCCATATGCAGGCGAGTCCCCGGAGGCTGCTACCCCTCAGTGGGGGGCAGTGAGTTCAGCGTGCAGGGGAGGACGCAGGTGAGGGCCTTCCCGGCAGCGAGTGGGTGGAGAGAGGCCACGGGACAGGGGCAGTGAGGTAATCAGCGTGAGGCAGGACGCAGGATCAATAAGACTCAGGGGTTTTCTTTATGACTAATGCATGGAGACCGAGAACATCTATGTGCGATTGATTGAAATGTGCATGTATTTCACGTGTTCATTAGGTCAAAACCACGTTGAACTTGTTTCATAGAAGGAACTTGTCTTGTCCTGATGGTGTTTTCTCCTCCTCTCCTTTACACTCCTACGCTTGGTTGGTTCTTGTCAGATTGCCTGCACCGTTAGCGCGAACTTCGCCGAACCTGTCTTGTCTTCCCGTGGGCAAACCTGAGCGCTCAAAGAGCAAGGACCACACTTCGTACGTCTCCAGATGCCCCCCGCCCCGCGTTGTATGCCCAGGGCACCTTCTGCCACTCGGGTGGTCTGTAAACAGGAATGGTTCATTAGTTGACTGGTGCATATCAGAGGTGATGAGTCAAAAGTCCTTCACTTTAAAACAAATAATAGGGGCGCCTGGGTGGCTCAGATATTAAGCGTCTGCCTTCGGCTCAGGTCATGATCCCTGGGTCCTGGGATCGAGCCCCGCATCAGGCTCCATGCTCGGTGAGGAGCCTGCTTCTCCCTCTCCCTCTGCTCCCCCTGCTTGTGTTCTCTCGTTCTCTCTGTTAAATGAATGAATAAAACCTTTAAAAAATTAAAAAATAAAAATAATAAATGACCTTTTTATTTTGGAATACCATTAGACTTACAGAGAAGCTTCGGGGATAATGTGGAGGCTTCTTGTGGACTTCTCACCTGCACATTTTGCAATCAGTGATAGAATAAACATAGGCCTGGAGTCAGTGAGCCCTTGGACACGTCACACCTCCCAGCTGGCCCCAGTTCTGTCACTGGTGAAAGAGGTTACAAGTGTGTGCTCCACCCCACGCTGTCCCTGTGTCACTGGAATAAAGTCACTGGGATGAGGCCAGCCTGTGGGGTGGGATGAGGCCAGCCTGTGAGATGGTCTGTGGGTCCAGCCTGCTGCCCCCAGAGCCTGCTGCCTCCCCGCACCCCCTGGGACCTCGGGCTCCTGGCAGCCAGCGGGCGGCGCCCAGGGCGCGTCCTCACCTCCCCGTCTGAGCTGCCACCATGTCTCTCGTCAGCACAGCCCAGGGCTAACATAGGCTCCAGCACACAGGAAGGTGGACAAACACTATTTGATGAAAGGAAGCGAGAACATTACCTGGGGGCCGTCCGGTGCTCAACAGTTTCCGGGAGAGTGGGAGGCACAGGGCAAAGCATGATGGAGAGGTCAAGTGCTGGTCAGGGGCAGACGGGGTCTGGTGACCCTGTCTCTGGGGCATGCCTCCCACTGTGTGCAGAGGTCCAGTGACAGTGTTGGTGTCAGAAAGTCCTCGTCTCAAACGGGCCTCCAGCCAGTATGGTGACGAGAGGGCCAGGCTGCTGTAATCAAATCTGACCCTGGAAACCAAGGGTTTTTTCCCCAATGGCACAAGTGGTAACCCGAGATCCCAGCCGCCCACTGGCTGTTCCCCACTCTCCTCCTCCTGCTCTCCGATCCCACTGTAACTGGCTCTCCAACCACAGGCACCCCAGGCCCAAAAGAAGACCCATGAAGGCACAAGGGATGGGGCACCACCCACCTAACCCCATCCCTGCCCCCCTTTCTCCAATTCCTAGGTCAAACCACAAGCGAGCACCCAGGGCTCCATCCCCTTCTGCTGGGGGAGTCAGCTGTGGAATAGTCCAGCCCTTCCTCTCTCCACCCCAGAAAAGATCTTGCTTTTCCCTCCTCTAAACTCTCCGGTTTCTGCTCTTCATTTTCCACTCATATCCTGCCCCATACATGGTGGTACATCTGATTCACAAATGCTTGCTCCTCTCATCTAAATTCAAGGGTCTTTTTTTTTTAATATTTTATTTATTTATTTGACAGAGAGAGAGAGATCACAAGTAGGCAGAGAGACAGGCAGAGAGAGAGAGAGAGAAGCAGGCTCCCTGCCGAGCAGAGACCCCGATGCAGGGCTCAACCCCAGGACCCTGAGATCACGACCTGGGCCGAAGGCAGAGGCTTAACCCACTGAGCCACCCAGGTGCCCCTCTTTTTTTTTTTTTTTAATTATTTATTTATTTGACAGAGAGAGAGAGCGAGCACAAGAGAGCACAAGCAGGGTGAGTAGCAGGCGGAGGGAGAAGGAGAAGCAGGCTCCCTGCTTAGTGGGGAGTCCGATGACACGGGGACTCGGGTCCCAGAACCCTGGGATCATGATGCTTGGCCCACTGAGCCACCCAGGTGCCCCCCCATTGGTCTTCACGGGCAGAGCCAGACTGCAGTTGTCTGAGACCCCCGGTGGAGAGGACTTGGTGACTCCTGTGGGGAGGTCTTTGGGGCTACTTGCTGCGCCTCCTCCATGCGCTCCAGAGTCCCCTTTCTTCCTGCTTCTCTCCTCTCCTGCACTTCTTAGCAAGTGTGTTTCTGAAAGCGATGTAGTTGAAAACATGAGGAACTCTCAACACAAGGCCCAGGGCCTGAGAGCTGGTGTGGCCAGTCCCAGATATGCAATGCTTCCACTAGAAAAGCCCCGTGAGCCCCGGCCTCCTGCTCCCGAGTGTTGTAGTCTCCTCCGGTGTACTCTGAAATGGTTTGTTTGTACCAGTGAAGGGGAGGGCTCCCAGCCGGTGGGCCAGGCTCTACACTCCAGCACAGACAGGCTGACATGGATGGATGGGCAGTTCTTTCTGCTTCTTCCTACATCACCCACACACCGGCAGACTCTAAAAGCCTCTGGGCCAGGCCGGTTTCAGTGTGGGAGAAATTAGAGAAGTAAACCATCTGTGTGTGTGTGTGTGTGTGTGTGTGTGTGTGTGTATGGTGTACAAACTTGAACTTGAATTGGAAGTATCAGTATAAACTCGCAATGTGTTTACGTTTTAAAATTTTCCCCAGCTTGGTCCACTGGAAAGGCCTAAAACCAAGGACGTACCCAGCAACGGGCACTCCTGAGGCAAATCTTATGGTCTCTAGAAACCTTACCCCACAAAAAGCAATCAGAGACCCTCAGAAGAAATAGCTCATTCCAAGTCGTGGCAGGAAACATACAAGATGAGCCTGGACATCTAATCAGGCCCGAAAACAAAAGAAGCTTTTGGGGACCAAATAAGATGGTGTCGAGAAAGGACTCGGAAATCGACTTGGAGAGGCTCCCCTCGGCCAACAGTAGGAGATACACAGCCGTGCACAACAGCTGTGGGGGACTGGAGGCCGGCAAACGTGCTTAAACCCACGAAGACATAATGACACGAAGGGAACAGACCTCCCTGGCAGCATCTGGGAAGTTGGGGAATCAATTCATTGTTTTGAAAATTGGTAAATACAAGGGAGGAGTCAAACACTTTTTGAAGAAATGTGATTTTCCACTGTCTGTGAAATAATGGGCATAAGTAAAGAAATCAGGGACTACGAACATCAAAAAAGAAAGACAGCCAGACAGTCCGTGCTCCCTTCTGTGGAAGTACACACAGCTATTAAGTATTCTTTTTTTTTTTTTTAAGATTTTATTTATTTACTTGACAGACAGAGATCACAAGCAGGCAGAGAGGCAGGAAGGGGGGGGAGTAGGCTCCCTGCTGAGCAGACAGCCTGATGCGGGGCTCAATCCCAAGACCCTGAGATCACGACCTGAGCTGAAGGCAGAGGCTTCCACCCACTGAGCCACCCAGGTGCCCCCCTATTAGGTATTCTTACAAAAACAAACAAATCAAATCTGATCTGGTCACTGACTTTACCAATTTACAGAAAATACGGGGACAATAACATGTGAAATGTCACTCTGGGAATATAATCCACAAAACCCAGAGGATCTGTAGGAAAACAACCCGGTTTCTCTAACAACTGACAAGGGACAAAAATGAAAACTTGGAGGTACCTGTGGATTACAAGAGATCTAGGAGACACATCGGCCAAATGGAACATCTGGAACTTACTTCGGTTCCAATTTGAGCAAAAACTCTACAAAATCATGAGACAGGGAAATGTGAACACTAGATATTTAATTACACTAAGAAATTATTTTTTGGTCTGATTATAGTAATAGGATTATATTTTTGTCTTAAAGTCCTTACCTTGTAGAAAAACATTCTTTTAAAAATATTTTTAAAAGATTTTATTTATTTATTTGACAGAGAGAGATACAGCAAGAGAGGGAACATAGCAGAGGATTGGGAGAGGGAGAAGCAGGCTTCCCACTGAGCAGGGAGCCTGATGTGGGGCTCGATGCCAGGACCCTGAGATCATGACCTGAGCTGAAGGAAGAGGCATAACCCACTGAGCCATCCAGGCGCCCCGGAAACATTCTGATGTACTTTATTTTTTTTTTCTAAGATTTTATTCATTTATTTGACAGATCACAAGTAGGCAAGAGAGGCAGGCAGGGAGAGAGAGGAGGAAGCAGGCTCTCTGCGGGGCAGAGAGCCCGATGTGGGCCTCGATCCCAGGACTCTGGGATCTTGACCTGAGCCAAAAGCAGAGGCTTTAACCCACTGAGCCACCCAGGCGCCCCATTCTGATGTACTTCAGAATTAAGTATGAGTTAATGGAATGAAATCTGCTTCAAAATTATGTAGGAGAAATGTACGGAGGTATTGTTAAATGAGTTAAATATTTAAAGGCCTGTGTCCTTTTGATGCGACAATCAAACACCATCTAATCAAGCCTTTGGATCTTGTCACCAGCTCAGAGGGGAAAAAAGGAGAGAAAGAGGAACATCTTCAATAACACCGAGGAGAGTTACCCAACACAGAATGTGGACAACTCTGGCGGAAAACATGACGCTTTCTTCACAAATGCATGGCATAAAGAAAAAATTAAAAAGAGGGAAATTGTTACAGTTGAAAAGAAACCAGAGATATGGCTGCTAGACACATGTTTTCCAGTTTGGATCTCAATTTGAACAAACCAACTGGGAAACGCCATTTTTTGAGCAACTGG
>PISX010021080.1:0-34464 GCA_004024625.1 Mellivora capensis
TATTTTATTTATTTATTTGTCAGAGACAGAGGGAGAGAGAGAGAGCGACCACAGGCAGACAGAGTGGCAGGCAGAGGCAGAGGGAGAAGCAGGCTCCCCGTCGAGCAAGGAGCCCGATGTGGGACTCGATCCCAGGACGCTGGGATCATGACCCGAGCTGAAGGCAGCCGCTCAACTGACTGAGCCACCCAGGCGTCCCCTCCTAGCAGCTTTTAAAAGATTGTATCTACAATTGGATTTTTTTAATTTTACTATCAGGTGCCTTGATTTTTTTTAGAATCTATAATCTTGGTGGAGACCGTTCTGCCTCTAGTACATGAACGCTGGTTCCATTCGTGAGATTGGGAAAATTTTCATGGAGAACTTGTTCCACTATATCTTCTAGACTTCTTTCTTTCTCCTCCCCTATAGGGATTCCAATAATTCTGATGTTGGAACTTTTCATGGCATCATTTATTTCCCTAATTCTGTTTTTGTGGCTTCTAAGCTGTTTGTTCCAGGCTTCCTCCAGATCCTTTCTCTCTATTTGTTTGTCCTCCAGATCACTAATTCTATCTTCTGTCTCGGTTACCCTAGATTTTAGAGAATTTAGATTAGATTTGAACTCATTGAGAACATTGTGAACATCATCCCTGGTCACTTTCAGTTCTGCCCTAACATTGTGAACATCATCCCAGGTGGCTTTCAGTTCTGCCCTAATCAATTCCGTTTGGTCATCCATGGCTTTCTCCAACCTAGCTATTGCCTGGATAATTGTTAGCCTGAAGTCCCTTTCTGACATATTGTCTATTTTGATAGCTATTACCTCTGTTGCAGAAGGCCCAGCCTCTGAATTTTTCTTCTGCTGGGCATTCCTCCTCCTAGTCATTTTGGTGAGAGATGGCTGAGCAGATGTAGCTGGATGTATCAACCATGATGCAGTCAAGGTGCACCCTGGAATGTTTCTGAGCAATCAAGAGTCCCCACCCAAACAAAAGAAAAAAGAAAGAGAGAAAAAAAGAAAAAAAAAAGAGAGAGGGAGAGAGAGACAGGAAAAAAAAGAAAGATAAAACAAAAGAGCAAAAGAGAAGTCCCAACCCAAATGGGCCCCAAGGTAAGATTTATGAGGTATACAAAGAAAAACAGACAAAAAGACTGACAACAGTAGATGACAAGAGAAAAAAATATATATATATATATAAAAGCAAGACAAAAAAAGAACCTCATCAAAAAGAACCCCAAGGATAAGATTTATATACTACCATGACAAACACAAATACACAGAAACACTGGCAGAAGAAAAAGATGGGAGAGTGGTTATAAATTCTCAGTGTGGGGAAGGAAGGTTATTTTGATTCTTCCTGGATATATCTTCATATCTTCTTTAAGGAACTCAACTTTCCTAAGATAAAGGGGGATTAAAAATTGGTTTACCTATAGGGGTAGCATTGATTGGGGAAAGGGGACTACTTTGAAGTTTAACTCTTTATGAATATTAAAAAATAAAAATAAAAAAGAATAAACTAAACTAAACTAAAATGAAATTTTAAAAAATTAAAAAATAGAAACGCAAAAGAAAAACACAGGTATATGTATTAAAAAGTTCAGGTTAAAAGGTTATTATGGAATTTGATTAACTGGACATCTCACTGTGATGGTAAATAGGTTAAAAATTATCTATAAAAAAATGAACCAGAATAGTGGGAACAAATTAAAAATAAGTTGTATCTCTGAAGTAGTGGTGGTTGTTCTCTTCTCTCTCTTTTTTTTTTTTTTTTTCCGGTTGGCTTTCTGGGGGAGAGGCCTGCCACGTGGGTTTTCAGGCAGTGTTTCCTGAGTTAAGTCCTCCCGCCCCCCCTCAAGGGGGTGGGCTCTGAGGAAACCGGCCCTTCAGTCTTTTGTTCTCTGGAGGGTTTTTTTGTTTGTTTGTTCATTTGTTTTCTCTAACCTTGACAGCTTTTGATGGTTTTTAGAGGATTAGAGGAAAGCAAACTGCACCTAGCCCTCCCTCACAGAGAGAAGCGTCAGTCTATTCCCCTCTGGGTGCTCCAGAGCACATAAATTTCCCCTTGGCCACTGGCAGACCATGTTCCCAGTCATGGTCCCTGGGGATGCAGGAACTCCTGCTTGTACCCAAAACCACCAGAGCGGTGGCTGTCTGGGCAGCTCCAGACTGCCAGAGAGGTTCCAAGCAGCAATCGCACACTGAGATTTTCTCACTGGCCTGGGCTGGGAGTACTCAGACTTTCCAGGACTGAGAGCGCCCGGCTGGCGCCTGCACGCACCTCTCTCAGGGGAGGGTGTGGGGCGTGACTCAGACTCTGGTAGCTCGGTGTGGCATGCACATGGGGAGGGCAAAAAGGCTGTGTTTCTGTCAGCTGGCAAGGCTCCCAGCCCCTCATGGGAGCCGTGCACTTCACATGCCCTCACGTGTGCTTGTGGCTCAGGGACCAAGACCTGGTTTCTTTGCAGCACTCTCTGGCTCAGTGCCAGGGTTGGCTGTACTGGGTCTGGGGACATAAGCCCCTGTCCCTAACCAGCCCGATTCCCACAATTTCACCCCATGATCCTTTGCTCTTTTTGAGTGCTTTCAACCAGACTCCAAGTTAATGCTGGCCCCCAGTCGCAGGGCACTCTCATATTGGGGTATTACTTTCCGGTGGGTCGCTTGTTGTGGCTCCTTCCCCCTTTTGTTTATCTTCTGATATCAGTCCGATGTTCCCACTCCTCTTTACCTGCCCACTGGCATCTTCTGCCCCCATAGAGATCCAGACATGTATAAATCTAATCTCAGGCTGATTTCATGGGTGACCAGAGTTCTTTGGTAGGTAATCAGCTCACTTTAGGGTACAGGTTGAAATGGCGCCTCCTCCTAGTTCTCTGCAATCTTGTCTGATTCCTTCACTTTAAATCTGGAGGTGTCTTTGGGTTTAAAATGAGTTTCTTGTATACAGCATATTGATGTTTTGTTCTTTTTATCCATTCTGATACCCTGCATCTTTTGATTGGGGCATTTAACCCATTTACGTTCAGGGAAACTTGAGAGATATGAATTTAGTGCCATTGTGTTGCCTGTAAGATGACTATTACTGTATATTGTCTCTGTTCCTTTCTGGTCTACTACTTTTAGCCTATCTCTTTGCTTAGAGGACCCCTTTCAATATTTCCTGTAGAGCTTTTGGTGTTTATAAATTCTTTTAGTTTTTGTTTGTCCTGGAAGGTTTTTATCTCTCCTTCTATTTTCAACGATAGCCTAGCTGGATATAGTATTCTTGGCTGCATGTTTTTCTAGTTTAGTGCTCTGAATATATCATGCCAGTTCTTTCTGGTCTGCCAGGTCTCTGTGGATAAGTCTGCTGCCAATATAATATTTTACCATTGTATGTTACAGACTTCTTGTCCCAGGCTGCTTTCAGGATTTTCTCTTTGTCACTAAGACTCATAAATTTTACGATTAGATGATGGGGTGTGGACCTATTTTTATTGATTTTGAGGGGGGTTCTCTGCACCTCCTGGATTTGGATTCTTGTTCTCTTTGCCATATTAGGGAAATTCTCTACAATAATTTTCTCCAATATACCTTCTTCCCCTCTCTCTCTTTCTTCTTCTTCTGGAATCCCAATTATTCTAATGTTGTTTCATCTTATGATATCACTTATCTCTCACATTCTCCTCTCATCGTCTAGTAGTTGTTTGTCTCTCTTTTGCTCAGCTTCTTTATTCTCTGTCATTTGGTCTTCTATATCACTAATTCTCTCTTCTGCCTCATTTATCCTAGCAGTAAGAGGCTCTTTTTTTATTGCACCTCATTAATAGCTTTTTTTATTTCAGCTTGGTTAGATTTTAATTCCTTTATTTCTCCAAAAATGGCTTTTATTTCTCCAGACAGTGTTTCTCTAATATCTTCCATGCCTTTTTCAATCCAGCTAGCACCTTGAGAATTATCATTCTGAGCTCTAGATCTGACATATTACCAATGTCTGTATTGATTAGGTCCCTAGCCTTCAGTACCGCCTCTTGTCTTTTTTTGTGTGTGTGTGTGGTGAGTTTTTCCACCTTGTCATTTTATCCAGATAAGAATATATTAATGAGAGAATAAAATACTAAAAGGGTGGTAAAGACCCCAGGAAAATGTGCCTTAACCAATTCAGAAGAGACCCCAAATCATGGGGGAAGAAAGGGGGTAAAAAGAAGTTCAGGAAAAAAAAAAGAAAGAAAGAAAAAATATAAAAAAGAAAATATATATATTAGACTGGTGAATATAACAGAGTTACCCACTTAATTTTGGGAGTATTTTCGTCTCTTAGAAGAAACTACTCCCCAAAATTTTAAAGATATATATATATATATATACCCTTATACCATATATATGTATGGTATAAGGGTAAACATGATGAAGAGATGGCATATGACTATAAAGATGAATTTTTTTTAATTTCTAAAAAAACGGGTTGATAAGATAAGTTGGTTGGGAGAATATAGAAAAAGAAAGTGGAGAGAATTTGCTCAGCCTGGAGACTAGAACAAAACCCTGTGCTAGATTTAGGGTATATTTTGATCTATTACAAGAAGTTGTATCCCAATTTTTTTTAGAAGAAAAAACCCTATGTGTACACAAAAAAATAATAATGAAGGTTCAAAAATATATATTTTTTTAAGTGATAACAATTTTATTTTATTTTTTATTTTTTATTTATTTATTTTTTAATTTCTTTTCAGCGTAACAGAGTTCAAAGTTTTACACCACACCCAGTGCTCCATGCAATGCGTGCCCTCCACAATACCCACCACCTGGCTCCCCCAACCTCCCACCCCCCGCCACTTCAAAACCCTCAGGTTGTTTTTCAGAGTCCATAGTCTCTCATGGTTCATCTCTCCCCCAATTTCCCTCAATGAAAGGTATTGTTAAGATAAACTAGTTAAAAAAACGTTAAGAGGAAAGAGTAAAAGTTAAAAAATTAGCATAAGAAAAAAATAAAGTTTAAAAAAATTAATTAACTTTGCAAGACTAAAGAATCATGGGGAGAAAGCCATGAATTCCATACTTTGCTTTCTTCTCCTCTGGAATTCCACTATTCTCCTTGGTAGATGAACTTGCTCTTTGTTGGATTTCTTGCTGATCTTCTGGGGGAGGGGCCTGTTGTAGTGATTCTCAAGTGTCTTTGCCCAAGGCGGAATTACACCGCCCTTACCAGGGGCTGGTCTAAGTAATCTGCTCAGGTTCCCTTTCAGGAGCTTTTGTTTCCTGAATGCTTTCAGTAGAGCTCTGGAGGATGGGAATGAAAATGGCAGCCTCCCAATCTCCAGCCTGGAGTTGCTGAGAGCTCGGAGCCTCACTCCTCAGTGTGCTCTCGGAGAAAAGCACTCAATCACTCCCATCTCCCTGGCCTCCGGCCGCACTCCTAGTTCACCCAGCCTGTGACCAAGCTTCTCTGTCTCTGGCACATGACCTGCCTGGAGTATCCAAACCCAGCAGATCCCTGAACTCTTCCAGGGTAGTCTCCCAGGATCTTGTGGGGTCCCTGCTCAAAGAGCAGTGGCCTGACTCTGCCACGGATCACAGTTTAAGGTAACCCCAAGTTGAGAGCTCGCTCCTCAGCTCTGTCTCTGTAGCCGGCTTCCCTGCTCTAATACCTGCAAGCTCTGTGACACTCAGACACCCCTGATCCTTCTGTGACCCTGATTGACCTGAGACCACACTGTCTCCACGTGGGCTTCACCCCCTTTTAGCCTCTGGAGCAATGTCCTTCAGTGGAACAGACTTAAAAGTTCTGATTTTGTGCTCCCTTGCTCCACCATTTGCCAGGAGCCAGCCCCCCCCCACCCGCAGTCTATCTTCCCATCACTATGGGTTCACTTCTCCGCAGGTCCTACCTTTTGAAAGTGGTTGATTTTCTGTTTCTAGAATTGCTGCTCTTCTTCTCTTTGATCTCCTGTTGGATTTGTAGGTGTTAAGAATGGTTTGGTAGGGGCGCCTGAGTGGCTCAGTGGATTAAGCCTCTGCCTTCGGCTCAGGTCATGATCTCAGGGTCCTGGGATCGAGCCCCACATCGGGCTTTCTGCTCAGCAGGGAGCCTGCTTCCTCCTCTCTGCCTGCCTCTCTGCCTACTTGTGATCTCTCTCTCTCTCTCTGTCAAATAAATAAATAAAATCTTTAAAAAAAAAAAGAATGGTTTGGTAAACTATCTAGCTGATCTCCTGCTACCTGATGTCATCTCAGCCTGCTACTCCTCCACCATCTTGACTCCTCCGCTCTCTTTTGGGAGATTTTTTATTACTGCTTCAATTTCCTTGATGGTTATGGGTCTATTCAGGTTTTCTCTTTCTTCCTGCTTCAATTTTGGTAGTTTATAAGTTTCTAGGAATGCATCCATTTCTCCTAGATCGCCTTATTTGTTGGCCTATAGTTCCTCATAATATGTTACAATTTTTTGTATTTCTTCAGTGTTGGTCTTGCTCTCTCCCCTTTCATTCATCATTTCATTAAGTTGGTTCCTTTCTCTTTTCTTTGTGATAAGTCTGGTTAATGGCTTATCAATCTTATTAATTCTTTCAAAGAACCAGTTGCTAGTTTTGTTGATATGTCTACTCTTCTTTTGATCTCTATTTCATTGATTTCTGTTCTAATCTTTATTATTCCTCTTCTCCTACTTGGTTTAGCCTTTATTTGCTCAACTTTCTTCAGTTCCTTTAGGTGTAAGGTTATCTTCTGTATTTGAGACTTTTCTAACATCTTGAGAAAAGTTTGTACTATGTACTTCCCTCTAAGGACTCCCTTCACTGCATCCCAAAGGTCTGAGCTGGGTTTTTTTGGTTTGTTTGTTTGTTTGTTTTAATTTCCATTTGTTTCCATGATTTTTTAAAAAAAATTCTTCTTTAATTTCCACGTTGACCAATTCATTCTTTAGATGGCCCTTAACCTCCCCCTATTTTATTTCCTTCCAAATTTCTCCTTTAGATTGAGTTCAAGTTTCAAAACATATTGGTCTGAAAATGTGCATGGAATGATCCCAATCTTTTGATACCAGTTGAGACCTGATATGTGACCTGTATGTGAGTGGGGTGCTAAAGTCCCTTATTATTATTGTATCATTATCAATGTGTTTCTTTACTTTTGTCATTAATAGATTTCCATAACTGGCTGTTCCTAAGTTAGGATCATAAATATTTATAATTGTTAGACCTTCTTCATGGATAGACCCTTTAAGTATGATACACTGTCCCTCTTCATCCCTTACTACTGTTTTTAGTTTAAAATCTAGTTTATCTGATATAAGGATTGATACACCAGCTTTCTTTTGATGTTCATTAGCATAATTTGTTCACCACCATTGATTTCAATTTGGGTGTGTTTTGTGTGATTTTCCTCAACTTCCTTCCATTCCATCATTTTGTCCTCTATGTCACTGACTCTTTTCCCTCATTCACACTAGCTGTTAGAACATACATTTTATTTTATTTTATTTTTATTTTATTGGTTTTCTATCAGACTTTTAAAAATTTTTATTTTTTTTTTTTTATGCACCACACCCAGTGCTCCATACAATTTTAGACTGCATCTCAGTTAAGGCATTTTTAATTTCACCCTGATTAGATTTTATTTCTGCACTAAGGCATTCTCTACTGCCTTTTATGTTTTTTTTTTTTTTTCAGGTCCAGCTATTAACTTTATAATAGATTCTAAATTCTAGGGGCAACAGTTAACATATCCATATCAATTAGATCTATGGCAGAGAGTATTATCTCTGGTTATTCTTTTTATTGTGAATTTATCTTTCTAGTCATTTTGACAGAGAAGAATAGACAACTTGGAGAAAAAAATCTAAAATATCAACCAAGACCGCAGTGAAATGAACACTAGAAAAATCCAGAGAGGCCAGAAACCAAAACAACAACACAGGAGAAAAACAGAGAATATAATCTCAGATGTGGACAAAACAAGGTGATCCACTTGGTCTTGGGTTTATTTAGGTCTGTTTGTTAGAAGACACTAAATCTGCAAATTTTAAAGAGAGAAATCTGTGAAGAAAGAAAAGCATTTACATACACACACATGTACATATACGTAACATATACATTTATATTTTTCTTTCTTTACTATGTATATGTATATGGTTTTCTTCCTTTTTCTTATATCTAAATTGAATACAGTAAAAGGAAGCTAATAAATGAAGATTATATCTATAAAATATAAATTTATTTTAATTAAATTTAATTAAAACTAAAAAAATAAAATTAAAAAATAAACTTAAAAAAGAGTTGATAAAATAAGAAACTAGTTGAAAAGGAAACAAAAGAAAAAGAAAACTTTAAACTGAAAGACTAAAGACTCATGAGAGAAAACTTCTAATTCTATATACTATTTTCTACTAGTGCAGAAATTTTTCACTTCTGTGTGATTTATAAACTTAATATTTGTCCTGTATTCCTGCTTATCTTCTAGAGGAGAGGCCTGTTGCACTGATTCTCAGGTATATGTGCCTCAGTGGAGTTGCATAACCCCTTGTCATGGGGCCAGGCTCAGTGTAAACTGCTTCGGGTTACTCTGTGTGGCTTCTATTCCCTGAAGAATTTTTGTGGAAATTTAGAGGATTAAAAATAAATAAACAAAAATTGCAGTGCCCTGACCTCCAGCCCTGAAGCTGAATGATCACTGTCCCCACTCTTCAGTATACCCTCAGGGAAAAGTCAATCCCTTTTGTATGTCACAAGCTTTGCAGATTCCTGCTGTGCACACCCACACCAATTCAGCCCTCACACTTGCTGGGCCCTGCTTCAGGAGCAGCTGTTCAATTGTGCATGCACCTGTGCTGCTCCTCCTGGGGGAAGGAGCAGGGTCTCTTAGTGGTTGTTGCTTGCTGGGCCCTGGCTTGTAGAACAGTAGCCCAATCTTGCCATAGTTTGTGCTTTGGCTTGCTAAGTGTAGCAGACTTACCTGTTCCAATGCTTGGGAACTCTGCTGCACTCAGGCACCCCCATTCTTTCTGTGACCTTGTGGAACTTGAGACAACAATGTCCCACCTAGGATTCTGCCCTGCTTAACCACATGAGCAGTTTTCAGACAGGGATGTGCCTTACAGGAGCAAATTTTAGAAGTTGGATTTTGTACTCTGCTGCTGTATCAATTTCCAGCAGCTGGTTTACACAGGTTCTCTCCCTCTGGCAGTTTATCCTCAGAAATATCTCCTCAGATTCACATTTCTGCACTTCCTACCTTGCAAAAAGTGTTTGTTTTCTATCTGTAGAATTGCAGCAATTATTTTCCTAGGTCTCAGGTTGAATTCACAGGTGTTCAGAATGATTAGATAGTTATATTGCTGAATTCAAAGGATCTGATGAAACAGGATCCCTATTCTTCTGCCATCTTCTCCTTTTTGGATCTGTAAGAAAGAGAATGGATTAATACTAATTTAAGAAGTGGTTATAATCACTGGATCATAACAGTAGTTCTATTTTTTAATTATTTTAAAAATGTCCATGCTGTTATCCACAGTGGCTGTACATATTTACATTCCTACCAAGAGTACAAGGGGTTCTTTTTTATCCTCACCCTCACCAATACTTGATGTATCATGGTATTTTGATTTTAACCTTTCTAACAGGCATAAGGTGATACTGCATTGTAGTTCTGATTTTCATTTCCCTAATGATGAGTGATGTTGAGCATCTTTTCATGTGTCTTTTGGCCCTCTGTGTCTTCTTTAGAAAAATGTCTGTTCATGTCTTCTGCCCATTTTTAAATTGGATTATTTTGGTTTTTTTGGGGTGCTGAGTGCAATCAGTTCCTTATTTATTTTGGATACTAACCTTTTATCATATATGTTATTTGTAAATATATTCTTCCATTCCATAGGTGGTCTTTTAGTTTTGTTGATGCTTTCCTTCATTGTGAAAAAGTTTTTTTTTTTTTTAATATGCTGTCTTTTTCAAGTTTTTGTTTAAACTCCAGTTAGTTAACATACAATGTAATATTACTTTCAGGTGTAAAATTAGTGATTCATCACTTATATACAAACTCATTGCTCAAAATGAGTGCCCTCCTTAATACCTATGACCCATTTAACCCATTTCCCTTCCCACCTCCCTTCCAGTAACCCTCAGTTTGTTCTCTGGAGTTAAGAGTCTGTTTTCTGGTTTGCCTTTCTTTCCCCCACTATATTCTGTTTTGTTTCTTAAATTCCACATGTGAGTAAAACCATATGGTATTTATCTTTCTCTGACTTATTTCACTTAACATAATACACTCTAGCTCCATCCACATCTTTGCAAATAGCAATATTTCATTCTTTTTATGGCAGAGTAATATTTCATCATGTATGTGTATATTTATATGTATATGTATATGTATATACATACACACACACACACACACACACACACACACACACACACCACAACTTCCATATGCATTCGTCAGTTGATGGGCGCTTGGGCTATTTCCATAATTTGACTATAGTTGATAATGTTGCTATAAACATTGGGGTGCATCTATTATTTTAAATCAGTATTTTTGTAACCTTTGGGTAAATTCCTAGTACTGCAATTGCTGGGTCATATGGTAATTCTCATTTAAGTTCTTTTGGGAATCTCCATACTGTTTTCCAGACTGCAGAGTTTCCAAAACTGCACAATTTACATTCCTATCAACAGTGTAGGAGAGTTCCCCTTTTCTGCATTCATACCCACACCTGTTGTTTCCTGTGTTAATTTTAGCCATTCTGACTGGTGTGAAGTGATCTCTCATTGTAGTTTTCATTTGTATTTCTCTGATTATGAGTCATGTTGACAAAGTTTTCATGTGCCTCTTAGCCACTTGTATGCCTTCTTTGAAGAAATGTCCATTCATATCTTCTGCCCACTTTTTACCAGGATTATTCATTTATGGGTTCTTGAGTTTTATAAGTTCTGCATGTATTTTGGATACTAAACCTTTGTTAGATATGTTTATTTGCAAATATCTGCTCTGATTCTGAAGGCTACTTTTTAATTGTGTTGATTGTCTCCTTGGCTGTGCAGAAGCTTTTTATCTTAAGTCCCAAACGTTTATTTTTTTTATATTTTTTTTAATTTTGATTTTTAATTTTTCAGTGTAACAGTATTCACTGTTTTTGCACCACACCCAGTGCTCCATGCAATACATGCCCTCCCTAATACCCACCACCAGGCTCCCCTAACCTCCCACCCCCACCTCTTCAAAACCCCTCAGGTTGTTTTTCAGAGTCCAGAGTCTCTCATGGTTCATCTCCCCTTCCAGTTTCCCTCAACTCCCTTCTCTTCTCCATCTCCCCATGGCCTCCATGTTATTTGTTATGCTCCACAAATAAGTGAAACCATATGATAATTGACTCTCTCTGCTTGACTTACTTCACTCAGCATAATCTCTTCAAGTCCCGTCCAGTCCATGTTGCTACAAAAGTTGGGTATTCATCCTTTCTGATGGAGGCATAATACTCCATAGTGTATATGGACCACAGTTCTCCAATGAAGACATACAAATGGCTATCAGACACATGAAAAAATGTAATGTTCATCATCACTAGCCATCAGGGAGATTCAAATTAAAACCACATTGAGATACCACTTCACACCAGTTAGAATGGCCAAAATTAGCAAGACAGGAAACTATGTGTGTTGGAGAGGATGTGGAGAAAGGGGAACCCTCTTACACTGTTGGTGGGAATGCAAGTGGGTAAAGCCACTTTGGAGAACAGTGTGGAGATTCCTCAAGAAATTAAAAATACAGCTTCCCTATGACCCTGCAATTGCACTACTGGGTATTTACCCCAAAGATACAGATGTGGTGAAAAGAAGGGCCATCCATTTTTTATAGCAGCAATGGCCACGGTCGCCAAACTGGAAAGAACCAAGATGCCCTTCAACGGACGAATGGATAAGGAAGATGTGGTCCAAATGTTTATTTTTCATTTTGTTTCCCTTGCCTTAGCAAACATAACTAGAAAGAAATTGCTACAGCCAATGTCAAAGTGGTTACTGCCTATGTTCTGCTCTAGAATTTTGATGGCTTCCTGTCTTATATTTAGGTCTTTCATTGATTTAAAATTTATTTCTGTGGATGGTATAAGAAGTGGTCCAGTTTCTTTCTTTTGCATGTTGCTGTCCAGTTTTCCCAACAACACTTACTGAAGACACTCTCCTTTCCCCATAAGATATTGTTTCCTCCTTTGTTAAAGCTATGTCAGTGAAATAGTTGTGGGATTATTATTGGGTCTTCTATTCTGTTTCAATGATCTATGTGTCTCTTTCTGTGCCAGTACCATACTGTATTGATCACTAATATTTTCCAGAATTGTGATCCCTCCAGCTTAGCTTTTCTTTTTCAAGATTGCTTTGGCTACTCAGATTATTTTGGGGTTCCATACAAGTTTTAGGATTGTTTGTTCTAGCTCTGAAAAAAGCTGTTGTATTTTGATAGGGATTGCTATGAATGTGTAGATTGCTTTGAGTACTATAGGCATTTTGTTTATTGTTAAAAAGATTTTATTTATTTATTTACTTGAGAAAGAAAGGGCAAGTGAGCATTAGCAAGGGAAAGGGCAGAGAGAGAAGGGCGGAGGGAGAATGAGAGGGAGAAGAAGACACCCTGCTGAGCAGGGAGCTTCCACCAGAGCTTCTAAGTCTAGAAGGTTTTATGAGAATGTTACAGACTGATTTAATCCGATTAACACTCAATGTGCCTGTCACTCAATCAAGTTCTTGTGCATGACCTCATTCTACCTATCAGATAGTTCACACAGGAAAGGGTGGAGGGCCCTTCCAGGGTAGTGTAAAATCCTATTAAAGGTAGCTTCTTCTTAGTGTGGGGCCCCTTGTTCCTGCCTACCTTTTTTTCAACTATCCTTCATTAAATATATTATGCCATCCCCTTTGGAATGTCTGCTAAAGAATCTGCTGATATCTTTGTAGTGTTTCCTTTGTTTTTAACTGTTTCCTTTTGCTGCTTTTAGTTTTTTTTTCTTTTCTTTTCATTTAAAAAATATTTTATTTATTTATTTTAGAGAGAGAATGAGAGTGTGCATGGTGGGGGACAGAGGGAGGGGAAGAAAGTCTCAAGCAGCATCCCTGGTGAATGTCGAGCCTGACATAGGGCTCCATCGCAAGATCCTGAGATCATGACCTGAGCCAAAACCGAGAGTCAGATGTTTAACTGATGGTGCCATTAAGGCACCCGTCTTTTGCTGCTTTTAAAATTCTCTCTTTATCACTACATTTTTTTCCATTTTAATTAATATGTGTCTCAGTGTGGAGTTCCTTGACTTGATTTTTTTTGGGGGCGGGGGGGAGGTGGGCTCTGTGTCTCCTGGGTCTTAATTTCTGTTTCCTTCCCCACTTTTGGGACATTTTTCAGTTAATTTTTTTTTTAGATTTATTTATTTGAGAGAGAGAGAGAACACAAGTGAGGGAGGGATAGAGAGAGAGATTCTTGAAACAAACAAGCACAGAACCCAATGTGGGGCTTGGTCTCAGGACCCTGAGATCATTACCTGAGCTGAAACCAAGAGTTGGACCTCCAATTGACTGAACATCCAGGCACCCCAGTTATTTATTTATTTATTTTTATTTCTGCCTCCTCTCTTTTCTTCTATTGTGAGTCTTATAATGTGAATGTTGTGCCTTCTGGAGTCACTGAGGTCCATAAGTCTATTTTCATTTTGCATATTTTTTTCCAACCATTCTGTCTTCCAGGTTGCTGTTCTTTTGCTTTCTCTACTTTGCTATGTATTCCATCTAGTGTTTTGTTGTTGTTGTTGTTGTTGTTGTTGTTGTTGTTGTTGTTTACTTTATATATTGTTTGCTTCATCTCCAATTTCTAAATCTCTCTGTTAAGGGTCTTACTGATGTCCTCCATTCTTTTTTTCGAGTCCACTGAATATGTTTATGACCATTACATTCAATTCTCTATCAGGAATATTACATATCTTTGGTTTGCTTAGTTTTCTTGCTGTGATTTTGTCCTGTTATTTCATTCCAAGCATATTCCTCTGCCTTCTCATTTTGTGTCAGTTCCTCTGTGTTAGCAAATTCAACTATGTCTTCTGCTCTTGAAAGTACTAACCTTATGAAGAAGAGGTCCTATAGTGTGCTGCACTGCACTGCAGTGTCCCCTGTTCCCTGGAACCTGACACTTAAGTGGTGTTCCTATGTGTGTTGAGTGCTCCTTGCTGTTGTGGTAAGCCATTTTTTCCTTCAGTCCTATTGTTCCCATGGTTTTCCATGCCTTTTGTGGACAGTGCTTGGTTCCTGTGTTGTTAGTGGACCAATCTTGGGCCACCTTGGGCTTCTGTTGAGTCTGACCAAATATTTGCCAGAGATACAGTAGCATCAAAGTACAGGGCATTTTCTCTGTGTTGTCCCCTGAGAAGCTTTCATTGGTGAGTCGGGCCTGCAATTATACCAGCTGTGTGCCCCTAGCCCACTGATGGGACTGCCATCTGCCTGGTGTGTGTAGGAATCTTTACCTCTCCCCAGAGCAGGGATCACTTTGGAGTGGTGCAAGTTTTGCACATGACCTCTGAGAGAAGGAATGTGTCACTGCTGCCAGGACCAAGACTGGTCTGTGCCGATCTGCAAGACATGCAGGATCAGGGATGATGCTTTTAGCATTTTTTGCATTGCCAGTCATTTTCTAGATAGTATTTGTTATTACTGCCACTGGGACTGAGGGCTTGAGAAATGGGGGTCATGGTGTTGGTAAATTTTGTATCAGGGTTGGTGCTGGGTCTGCAGTAAGCCTGGCTGGAGGGGTTGTGGGAGTGGGGAGTGGGGATAGGGGGTAGGGGTAACAAGAAGAGTAGATGGGTTGGGTGGGGGGATGTAAGCAATGAGGGTAGCAAACTTAAGCACAGTGGGTTTATACTGTTGGGTGGGAGAGGGAAACAGCACCTGCCAACTCCTTTGTTCCTGGAGGAGTCTCCAAGATATCTGCTCCTGAGTTACATGCTCTGAGATAGGTAAATATCTCTTCCTCTACACCAGGTATTTTCCAAACTGCTGCTCTCATGCTGAACCTCTCTAGGCTGTTTGTTGTACTGCCTTTTAATGGATGGGGATTCAGTTTCCTGTCACCAACCTGGCTCTCCCATCATTGAGCCTGATAATAGTTTTTTAAAGATTTTATTTATTTATTTATTTATTTATTTATTTGACACCGAGAGAGAGATCACAAGTAGGCAGAGAGGCAGGCAGAGAAAGAGGGGGAAATAGGGTCCTCACTATGCAGAGAGCCTGATGCGGGGCTCGATCCCAGGACCCTGAGACCATGACCTGAGCCGAAGGCAGAGGCTTAATCCTCTGAGCCACCCAGGCGTCCTGAGCCTGATATGTTTTAAATTCTAAGCTTTTAGTCCCACAGATTTCAAGAACTCATGAAATTGGCCTTTCTGGTTTTCTTTTTTCTTTTCTTTTCTTTTCTTTTCTTTTCTTTTCTTTTCTTTTCTTTTCTTTTCTTCTTTCTTTCTTTCTTTCTTTCTTTCTTTCTCTCTTCCTTTTTCTTTCACCAGAGGTAAATTTAGTGATTCATTAGTTGTATATAACACCCAGTGCCATTACTTCAAGTGCCTTCCTTAATGTCCATCACCCAATTACCCATCCCTTCACCCACCTCCCTTCCAGCAAACTTCAGTTTGTTTCCTAGAGTTCAGCATCTCTTGTGATTTGCGTCCCTCTCAATATTCAATCTTATTTTATTTTTCCTTCTCTTCTTCTATGTTCATCTGTTTTGTTTCTCTACATGCCTTTATTTGTTGTTGCTGTTTTTTAATCACTGTGGGTGGGGCTTCCAGTACTACAGTACTATATTAAATAAAACTGGTGAGTGAAATCATATGGTATTTATCTTTCTCTGAGTGACTTATTTCACTTAGCATAATACCCTCTAGTTATATACATGCCACTGCAAATGGCAAGATTTCATTCTTTATGATGGCTGAATAGTCCATTGTAGAATAATATACACACTGCATCTTCTGGAGCCATCATCTGTCAATGGACATCTGGTTTTCAAAGTCAAATGTTATGGGGAAGCATCTTTCCTTTGACCAATTGGTGTGATAGTCTGTTTCTCTCCCTTCTCCTTGCCTGTAGATCCTTCCCTCCCACCGACCTTCCCATGATCTTCTCTTTTCCTATCCTTTTCAGTGTGGGCCTCTTCTCTACATTTAGTTGTGGAAATTGTTATGCCAGTCATTGGGATATTTTATGGGTTATTTACACTGATGTGTGCATTATATAGTTGTATCTGTGGGACAAGATGAATTTAGGGTCCTCTTACTCTACCATCTTCCCCGAGAATTTTATTTAATATGGCCCAAGTTTTTAAAATTTTTATTTATTTCAATCTGACCCCTCTTACAACAAACAAAGTTATACAATGCCCAGTAGGCCTCTTTAGTTATATGGGACAACTTATTCTTAATTTGGGTGTGCCTCCTGTCCATTTGTTGAATGATCCAATAAGCTCCAATTTTTCATGGGTTCCAGAATGAAAGAAAGGCTGAAATGGGTCCAGACTGTTCTGCAGGGTGTTTTGCCATTTGGACCGTATAGTCCAACAGAGTCGGGATATTTTTTGTTTTATTGTTGGGGATATTCTTTGGAGTCTTTGGCAGCCCTTATAAATAAATTACAGAACTGGATTTTAGGATATTGGAGCAAGATCCTGCTATCATCCACAAATAGCTACTCTACTCATGAAAAAACAATTTTTGGCATGCTCCTGGACCTACAAGAGATTGAATACTAGACACGTGCCTCTAAATTACCCTGTGATCAGAGCTGCCTATCGTAGATATTATAGGATCCAGCAAATCATAAAATTGGTAATGCACTGCAAAACTGAAACTTGAACATAAAGTGGTATTAAGGAGGAAACATGATGTGATGAGCCCTGGGCATTATAGGCAACTAATGAATCATTGAACATTGTATCAAAAACTAAAGATGTAGTATACTTTGGCTAACTGAATTTAAATTAAAAAAATAAAATAAATTGGTATTTACATGATTGGGCTATACCTCTCCCTGAGGACACAAGTCATAGGAAGAAGTGACAAAATGCTTATCCCCCTTACTTCTGCTATACTGCCTTCTCATTCCTAACCAATACTTACGGCCTCATGGAGAAATCCCTTCAATCAGTTGACAGGTGCTGTTTAGATATAAATAGATGATATGGATATAGATAGATATAGATATATGATATAGATGTAGATAATATAGGTATAGGCCTTGTTTAGTTGTGGGTTCTGCACCATAGGTAGGCTCTAAGAGTGGAAAGCTCTAAACACACAGCCCCTTTTGGGAAATCATTTATGAACAATAGTGAAGAGAATACTTTGGAGTGGGAAGAATGTGGGACAGTAAACCTGGTTGTTCACTTTTCCTAGAAGTAGAAATGACCAGAATCATTATTAAGTATTGATTTATGGGCTGGGACCAAAGTTTTGGCTTGGTGGTCATACAGTTGAAAGGAAAATGGTTGGAAAATTGGTGACATAAACTCGAAGAGGAGATTTGCGGATGGACCTCTCTCAGTGGCAAAAGAACATGATTTTGTTTCCTATGTGAATGCTCAACAAAGGGAGACCTCATCAGATATTTTTCTCAAGGTTTTAGTTTAATTCCTGTTAGTTAACATACAGTGATATCTTAGTTTCATGTGTAAAATATAGTGATTCAGCAGTTCCATACAATACCTGGTGTTGCAATCCTTAATCTCCATCACCTATTTAATCCATCCCCCAAACCATCTCCCCTCTAGGAACCATCAGTATGTTCTCTATAGTTAAGCATCTATATTTTGGTTTGTCTCTTTCTCTCATTTATTTTTGCTAATTTTTTTTGTTTCTTAAATTATATATATATATATATATATATATATATATATATATATGAGTGAAATCATATGGTATTTGTCTTTCTCTGACTGACTCATTTCACTTTCTATTGGACTTTATAGCTCCATCAATATCATTGCAAATGGCAAGATTTTTTTTTTATGGCTGAGTAATATTCTCCAAGTCCTTTTTGTCCATGCATCAATCGACAGACACTTAGACTGCTTCCATATCTTGACTATTATAAATAATGCTGCTATAAACATAAGGGTTCAGGAATCCCTTTGACCCTTTGAATTAACTTCTTTTTTTTTGGTAGTCTTTGAAATTTTCAGTAGTGTAATTGAAGGATGATAGGATAGTTCTATTTTTAAATTTTTGAAGAACTTCCTTATTTCTTTCCACAGTGGCTACATCAGTTTTATTCTAATCAACAGAACAAGCAGATTCCTTTTTCTCCAAATTCTCACCAACACTTGTCATTTCTTGGGATTTTGATCTTATCTAGTCTACCAGGTCTGAGGTGATAATGCACTGTCATTTTGATTTGTATTTCCCTGATTATGAGAGACACTGAGCATCTTTTCATGTGTCTGTTGGCCATCTATCTTCCCTGGAGAAATGTCTGTTCATGTTTTCTGTCCATTTTTAATAGGATTATTTGTTTTGGGGTGTTCAGTTTTATCTGTTCTTTATATATTTTGGATATTAAGCTTTTATTGGATATGCCATTTGCGAATACCTTCACCGATTATGAACTTTGCCTTTTATTTAGCTTTGTGTATCAGTTCTAGCACATTTTTTATTAATTCATTTGAATTTCCTATATAAAGTATCATGTCATCTTCAAATAATGAAAGGTTTACTTCTTTTGCACCAATTTGGATGACTTTATTTGTTGTTGTTATTGTTTAATCACTGTGGGTGGGGCTTCCAGTACTACAGTACTGGAAGTACAGTACTACAGTACTATAAATAAATAAATAAAACTATAAATAAATTAAATAAAACTGGTGAGTGTGGAGTCTGGGTGGGGGAAGAGTCAAGATGGCGGAGGAGTAGCAGACTGAGATGACATCAGATTGCAGAAGTTCAGCTAGATAGTTACCAAACCATTCCAAACACTTACAAACCCAACAGGAGATCAAAGAGAAGAAGAGCAGCAATTCTAGAAACAGAAAATCAACCACTTCTAAAAGGTAGGACATGCGGAGAAGAGAATCCGAAGTGATGGGAAGATAGACAATGGAGGGAGGGACCAGCTCCTGGAAAGCAGTGGAGCAATGGAGCACAAAATCTGAACTTTTGGAAGTCTGCTCCACTGAGGGATATTGCTCCAGAGGCCAAGCGGGGGTGGAGCCCTTGTAGGGACAGTTGGTCTCAGGTCCCGTGGGGTCACAGAAGGATTGGGGATGTCTGAGTGTAGCAGAGCTTGCAGATATCAGAGCAGGGAAGCTGACTACAGAGAAGGAGCTGAGGAGTGAGCTCTCAACTTGGGGTTACCTTAAACTGTGATCTGAAGCACAGTTGGATCACTGCTCTTTGAGCAGGGACCCCACAAGTGGCATATCCAGGGACACCCACCTTCCTCCACTGGGAGAGGAGCACAGCAGGAAATTGCTGGGTTTGAAAACTCCAAATGGGGCTGTGTACCAGAGATTGAAACACTCGGCCACAGACCAGGTGACCTCAGAGCACAGCTGGAGACCAGGGAGATGGGAATGATTGATGGCTTTTCTCCAAGGGTGCACTGAGGAGTGGGGCCCTGAGCTCTTGGCTCCTCCAGGTCAGAGATTGGGAGGCCACCATTTTCATTTCTGTCCTCCAAAGCTCTAAAGAAAGTGTTCAGTGAACAAAACTCCCCAGAGCAAACCCGAGCAGATTACTTAGCCCAAGGCAAGGATGGTACAATTCTGCCTCAGGCAAAGACATTTGAAAATCACTACAACAGACCTCTCCCTGAGAAGATCAGCAAGAACATCCAGCCAAGACCAAGCTCACTGTTAAAGGAGAATAGTGGAATTCCAGAGCTAGGGGAAAGCAAAGCATCGAATTCATGGCTTTTCCCCCGTGATTCTTTAGTCTTGAAAAGTTAATTAAATTTTTTAAATTTTATTTTTTTCTTATTCTAATCTTTTAACCTTTCCTCTTCCCTCTTTTAACGTTTTTTAACTAGTGTATCTTAACAATAACTTTCTTAAAAATATTTTTAAACCTTCATTATTATAGTCATATTTTATCCTTCAATGTCTACATATAGGGTTTTTTCTACATATAGGGTTTTTTCTTTTTCTAAAAAAATTGGGATAGAATTTCCTCTAATAGATCAAACTATACCCTAAACCTAGCACAGGGCTTTGTTCTAGTCTCCAGCTTGAGCAAATTCACTCCACCTTTTTTTTTCTTTCTTTATCCAACCAACTTATCAATTACTTTTTTAGAATTTTTAAAAAATTTTCAACCTTACGATCATATTCCATCCCTTCATCATGTTTACCCTTATTTTTGGATATATATAAGCTTTTCTTTCTTTAAAATTTTGGGAGGTAGTTTCTTCTAAGACACCAAAATACACCCAGAATCAAGTGGGTGGCTCTGTTCTACTCAGCAGTATATATATATATATATATATATATATATATATATATATATTTTTTTTTTTTTTTTAATTTCTTTTTTACCCCCTTTCTTTTACCCCCAATTTGGGGTATCTTCTGATTTGGTTGGTGTACATTTTTCTGAGCATACATTTTCTTTTCTTTTTTTTGATTCCTTTATTTTATTCTCTCATTCATATATTCTTTTCTGGATGAAATGACAAGGCGGAAAAACTGAACACACACACACACACACAGACACAGGAACAAGAGACAGTACTGAAGGTTAGGGACCTAATCAATACGGACATTGGTAATATGTCAGATCTAGAGTTCAGAATGATGATTATCAAGGTGCTAGCTGGGTTCAAAAAAGGCATGGTAGATATTAGAGAAACCATTTCTGGAGAAATAAAATCCCTTTCTGGAGAAATAAAAGAAGTAAAATCTAACCAAAGCTGAAATCAATAAAGCTATTAATGAAGTGCAATAAAAAAATAGAGGCTATTAATGCTAAGATAAATGAGGCAGAAGAGAGAATTAGTGATATAGAAGACGAAATGACAGAGAATAAAGAAGATGAACAAAAGAGAGACAAACAACTACTGGACCATGAGGGGAAAATTTGAGAGATAAGTGATACCATAAGATGAAAGAAAATTAGAATAATTGGGATTCCAGAAGAAGAAAGAGAGAGAGGGGCAGAAGGTATATTGGAGTGAATTATAGTAGAGAATTTCCCTAATATGGCAAAGGGAACAAGCATCAAAATCCAGGAGGCACAGAGAACCCCCCCAAAATCAATAAAAAATAGGTCCACACCCCTTCATCTAATAGTAAAACTTAGAAGTCTTAGTGACAAAGAGAAAATCCTGAAAGCAGCTCGGGAGAATTCTGTAACATACAATGGTAGAAATAGGAGATTGTCAGCAGACGTAGCCACAGAGATCTGGCAGGCCAGAAAGAATTGGCATGATATATTCAGAGCACTAAGTGAGAAAAAATATGCCGCCAAGAATACTATATTCAGCTAGGCTATCTTTGAAAATAGAAGGAGGAGAGATAAAAAGCTTCCTGGATAAACAAAAACTAAAAGAATTTGTAAATACCAAACCAGCCCTACAGGAAATATTAAAAGCGGTCCTCTAAGCAAAGAGAGAGCCTAAAATTAGTAGACCAGAAAGTAACAGAGGCAATATACAGTAACAGTCACCTTACAGGCAATACAATGGCACTAACTTATTATCTTTCATTAGTTACCCTGAATGTAAATGGGCTAAATGCCCCAATCAAAAGACACAGGGTATCAGAATGGATAAAAAAAACAGAACCCATTAATATGCTGTCTACATTAAACTCATTTTAGACCAAAGACACCTAAAGTGAGGGGGTGGAAAACAATTTATTATGCTAATGGAGATCAAAAGAAAGCTGTCAAAAGACAGCAAGAGAGGGTACACAAGCAGAGGGAGTGGGAGAGGGAGGAGCAGTTCTTCCACCAAGCAGGGAGCCCAATGCGGGGCTTGACCCCAGGACCCCTGGATCATGACCTGAGCCAAAGGCAGATGCTTAACGACTGTGCCACCCAGGCGCCACATAGATATTTCTGCAAAGACGACATACAAATGGCCAACAGACACATGAAAAAGTGCTCCATATCACTCGGCATCAGGAAAATACAAATCAAAACCTCAATGAGATACCACCTCACACCAGTCAGAATGGCTAAATTAACAAGTCAGGAAGCGAAAGATATTGGCAGGGATGCAGAGAAATGGGAACCCTCCTACACTGTTGGTGGGAATGCAAGCTCGTGCAGCCACTCTGGAAAACAGCATGGAGGTTCCTCAAAAAATAGAGAAAATAGAGCTACCCTATCACCCAGCAATTGCACTACTGTGTATTTACCCTAAAGATACAAATGTAGTGATCTGAAGGGGCACGTGCACCTGAATATTTATAGCAGCAATGTCTACAATAGCCAAACTATGGAAAGAACCTAGATGCCCATCAACAGATGAATGGATAAAGAAGTGGTATATATATACACAATGGAATACTATGCAGCCATCAAAAGAAATTAAATCTTGCTAATTGCAATGACGTGGATGGAACTAGAGGGTATTATGCTGAGTGAAGTAAGCCAATCAGAGAAAGACAATTATCATATGATCTCTCTGATATGAGGAATTTGAGAGGCAAAGTGGAGGGCTTGGCGGGTAGGGAAGGAAAAATGAAATAAGATGGGATTGGGAGGGAGACAAACAATAAGAGACTCTTAATCTCACAAAGCAAACTGAGGGTTGCCAGGGGAAGGATGGTATGGAGAGGGTGGTTGGGTTATGGACATTGGGGTGGGTATGTGCTATGGTGAGTGCTGTTAAGTGTGTAAGCCTGACGGTTCACAGACCTGTACACCTGGGCAAATAATACATTATATGTTAATTTTTAAGAAAAGAAAAAGAAAAAAAGAATTGGTGAGTGTGGGCATCCTTGTTTTGTTTTGTTTTGTTTTCCTGACCATAGAGGGAAAGCTCTCAGTTTTTCCCCATTAGGATGATGTTACTTCTGGGTTTTTCATAGATGGCCTTTTTTGGTTGAAATATGTTACCTCTGAAAATACTTTGTGAGGGTTTATATTATGAGTGGATGTTGTACTTTGTCAAATTTTTTTTTCTGCATCTATTGAAATGATCATGTAGTTCTTATCCTTTTTCTTATTGATGTATTACATTGATTGATTTCTGAATTTTTAAAAGATTTTATTTATTTATTTGATAGAAAGATATCACAAGTAGGAAGAGAGGTAGGCAGAGAGAGAGGGCGAAGCAGGCTCCCTGCTGAGCAGAGAGCCAGATGTGGGGCTTGATATCAGGACCCTGAGACCATGACCTGAGCCCAAGACAGAGGCTTAACCCACTGCATCACCCAGGCACCCAGATTTGTGAATTTTCAATCACCCTTGCAGCCCAGGAATAAATCACACTTTTTGGGGGGTGAATGATTTTTTTAATGTATTGTTGGATCTATTTGCTTGTATTTTGTTGAGGATTTTTTGCATCTGTATTCATCAGGGATATTGGCCTGTGGTTCTCTTTTTTAGTGGTATCTTTATCTGGTTTTGGTATTAAGGTAATGCCAGCCTCATAGAATGAATTTGGAAGTTTTCCTTCCTTTTCCATATTTTTGGCTATTTTGGAAAGAATAGTTATTGGGGTGCTTGGGTGGCTCAGTGGGTTAGCCTCTGCCTTCAGCTCGGGTCATGGTCTCAGGGTCCTGGGATTGAGCCCCGCATCACATCAGGCTCTCCACTCAGCAGGAAGCCTGCTTCCCCCTCTCTTTCTGCCTGCCTCTCTGCTTACTTGGGATCTCTCTCTCTGTGTCAAATAAAGAAATAAAATCTTTAAAAAACGAAAAGAATAGCTATTAACTCTTCTTTTACTGTTCGGTAGAATTCATTTTTAAATTGTCTTGTTGAGAGGTTTTTGTTTACTGATTCTTTTTTTTTTTTTTTTTTTTTTTTTTTTTTTTTTTTTTTTTTTTTTTTTTTTTTTTTTTTTTTTTTTTTTTTTTTTTTTTTTGCTTGTCAACATTCTATTCAAGTTTTCTTTTTCTTACAGTTTCAATTTTGGTAGTTTATATGCTTCTAGGAATTAATCCATTTTTTCTATGTTGCCTCATTTTTGGCATATAGTTTTTATAATATTCTCTATAATTTTGTATATTTCTGTGGTATTGGTTGTTATACCTCCCCCTCTCATTTGTGATTTTATTTGAGTCTTTTCTCTTTTTGTGGCAAGTCAGGCTACAGGTTTATCTTTTTTTTTTTAAATTTTCCAAAAAATCAGTTCCTGGTTCATTTATCTGTTCTATTGTTGCTGTTGTTGTTGTTGTTGTTTTCTATAACTTTTAGTTCTGCTCTAATATTTACTATTTCCTCCCTGCAGATGGTTTTAGGTTCTGTATGTTGGTCATTTTCTAACTCTATTATGTGTAAAGTTATGCTGCTTAAGATTTTTCTTGCTTCTTGAGGTAGGCCTGTATTGCTTTAAATGTCATTCCTAAGACCACTTTTGCTGCATCCCAAAGGTTTTGGACCATTGTGGTTTCATTTTCATTTATTTACATGTACTTTTTTCTTTCTTTTATTTACTGGTCGACCCATTCATTGCTTAGTAACATGTTGCTAAACTTCCATGTTTCTATGGTCATTCCACATTTTTTTTCCTTGTGGTTGATTTTTAGTTTCAGCCTGTTAAATCTATCTGTTCCAGTGTGTCCTTCAAACGCATTTTTTCCTTGTTGATTTTCTGTTTAGATGATCTGTCCATTGATGTACTTGGGATGTTAAAAGTCTCCTACTATTATTGTATTACTCCCCATTATTTTTCTTGTGTTATGAGCTGTTTTATGCATGGTGTTCCTATGTTGGATGCTTAAATATTTACAATTGTTATATCTCCTTGTTCAATTGTCCCCTTCATTATTATATATTGTCCTTTTCCTCCTGTTACAATCTTTGTTTTAAAGTCTATTTTGTTCTATATAAATATTGCTACTCTAGATTTCTTTTCACACCCATTTTCATGATAGATGTTTCTCTGTCCCCCCATTTTCAATGTCCAGGTGTTATTAGTTCTGAAATGCATCTCTTTTATGGCTCATTAGATGATTATTTAATCCATTCTGTCATCCTCTTTCTTTTGATTGAAGCATTTAGTCCATTTACATTCAAAGTATTTATGGATAGATATGTATTTATTTTTGTTTTATTATTTGTTTAATGGTTGTTTCTGAAAGTATTCTCTCACCTTTTTTTGCCTTTCTCTGTTTCATGTTTTGCTGATTTTTATTAGTGATATGTTTGAATTTTTTCTTCTTTATTCTTTGCATATTTTCAGTGCTTTTTGACATATGATTATCACTTGGTTTGAACAAAATCGTTTCTGCTTGTACCTGTCTAGATTAATTTGATAGTTATTTATGTTTGAACCCATTTTCTGATCTTCTTCTCTCCATGTTTTAGGTATATATGGTTATATTTTATAGGCTTTTATTTTGTGATTTTCTTGACTGATTCTTTAGATAAATATTCATTTTTACTGCTTCTGTGTTTCTGTTCTCTATACTGACACTTTTGGTCTCTCCTTTCCACTCAGAGTCCCCTTTAATATTTCTTGCAGGGAGGTTTAGTGGTTATGAACTCCTCTAGTTTCCGTTAGTCTTGGGAACTCTTTATCTCTCCCGTTCTGAATAATAGTCTTCAAAGAACCAGCTTCTAGTTTCATTGATGTGTTCTGTTTTATATCTAGTTTCTAACTCATTGATCTCTGCTTTAATCTTGATTATTTTCCTTCTTGTGCATGGGGTTGGCTTAATTATTTGTTCATTTTCCAGTTCTTTAAGGTGTACAGAGAACAGGTATATTCAGGATTTTTCAACTTTTTTTAGACTGAGACTTGGATGGCTATGCATTTCCCCCTTAGGACCGCCTTTCCTGGATCCCATAGGTTTTGGACTGAAGTCACTTCATTCTCATTGGTTTCCATGAATTGTTTAAGTTCCCCTTTGATTTTAAGTTCCTCTTTGATTCAAACATTCTTAAGCAGGGTGGTCTTTAGTTTCCAAGTGTTTGAATTCCTTCCAGTCTTTTTCTTGTGGTTGAGTTCCAGTTTCAAAGCATTGTGGTCTGAGTATGTGCAGGGGATAATCTCAATCTTGTGGCATCAGTTCAGCCCTGATTTGTGACCCAGTATGTGATCTATTCTGGAGAAATCTCCATGTGCACTCAAGAAGAATGAGTATTCTGCTGTTTAGGGTGGAAAGTTCTGTATATATCTAGGAGGTCCATCTGATCCAGTGTGTCATTCAATGCTCTTGTTTCTTTGTTGATTTTCTGCTTGGATGTCTATTACTGAGACTGGTGTGTTAAGATCGCCTGCTATTAATGTATTCATATCAATATGACTCTTTATCTTCATTAACAGTTGTCTCATGTGGTTGACTGCTCCCATATTGGGGGCATAGATATTTGTAATTGTTAGATCTCCTTGGTGGATAGACCCTCTAAGAATGATGTAGTGTCCTTCTTTATCTCTGACTACAGTCTCTAGTTTAAAGTCTAATTTATCTGATGTGAGAATCGCTATCCCCACCTTCTTTTGGGGCCCATTGGCATGAAAGATTCTTCTCCATCCCTTCACTTTCAGTCTGGATGTATCCTTAGATTCAAAATGGGTCTCTTGTAGACAACATATGGATGGGTCCTATTGTTTTATCCAGTCTGCAACCATGTGCCATATTATGGGAGCATTTAGTCCATTCACATTGAGAGTGCTTATTGAAAGATATGTTTTTATCGACATCAGTTGCTTGTGAAGTCTTTGTTTCTATAGATTGTCTATGTAAAATTCTGTTCTATGTCACTCTTTTCAAAGGACCCCCATTAACATTTCTTGTAGT
This sequence comes from Mellivora capensis, assembly GCA_004024625.1. Lineage (NCBI taxonomy): Eukaryota > Metazoa > Chordata > Mammalia > Carnivora > Mustelidae > Mellivora > Mellivora capensis. The sequence goes on from PISX010021080.1 coordinate 26,891, forward strand.
GCTGGTTGGTGGTCACATACTCTTTCTTTGCCAGTCTTGGAAGCTCTTTATCTCTCCATACATTTTTTAATGTCAGCCTTGTTGGAAAAAGTATTCTTGGCTGCATTTTCATCTCATTTAGTACCCTGAATATTTCTTGCTGGCCCTTTCTGGCTTGCCAGGTTTCTGTGGACAGATCTGATGTTATTCCAATGGTCCACATATACAATGGAATATTATGCTTCCATCAGAAAGGATGATTACCCAACTTTTGAATCAACATAGATGGGACTGGAGGAGTTATGCTGAGTGAAATAAGTCAAACAGAGAGAGCCATATATAATATGATTGCACTTATTTGTGGAGCATAAGGAATAACATGGAGGAGATTAGGAGAAGGAATGGAAAAGTGCATTGGGGGAAATCGGAGGGAGAGATGAACCATGAGAGACTGTGGACTCTGAGAAACAAACTGAGGGCTTTAGAAGGGAGGGGATGGGAGTTAGGTGAGCCTGGTAGTGGGTATTAAGGAAGGCACCTTTTGCATGGAGAATTGGGTGTGGTGCATAAACAATGAATCTTGGAACACTGAAAAAATAAAATAAAATAAAAAATAAATAAATAATAAAAAACACTTGTATATAAAAAAGAAATTATTACAATTTCTGTAATGCCTGTATTAGTAATGTATAGCTACAAATATGTAACTTATGAAGGTTTATCAACACTTTATTTGACAATGTTCCTCATGTTATTTGTACAAAATAAACATCATTAGTTTAACATTCCCTTTTTCCAGGTGAGAGACAAATCCTCTGGGATTTTCCAGGGACCCTATGGGAAATTTTATTGCTTATTTGAGGGCAAAAATGCTGCACTAAAATTGATTTGGGGAAATTGTCAATACCTGTCAAAATATCTGAACCCATGACAAATGGGATTACTGTGAAAGTATAGTTACCTATTTAAGCAAAGTAACAAAAGATTTCAAAGGCAAAAATATAAGGATATGTAGTTTTAAAAATTGATTTTTTTTTTTTTTACTTTTGAGGAGATAAACCTTTTTAAGGGAATCAAATACCTGATAAAGTCCAGTTGAAGCACAGGAAATTCTTTTTATACACAAATCTTGGTTTCACAAGCAGAATATAAAAATTAAAGAAAAATATTTTCATAATATCCATTACCAAAATAATCAGTAATCTAGGAGAACTGTGTTGTTTTTCTTGGGAGAGAACTATATTGTGATTTTTCATCAGAATATACTATTAAAGGTAAAAAGAAACCCAAAACAATTTAAAATATATCTATCTAATCATTGCCAACTTTGACTGCACAAGAGAAAATTCTTTTTCCAATACTACTTTCCAACAGGCATTCTGCAACTGTTTTTTAAATCTGCATTTGATTTTTATCTTACTCCTTTCATCTTTCTCATTCTGGAATAACCAATAATTCCACATTAGGATAAGGTTATTCTCTTTTATCCTTAACAAAATCACGCCCTTCATAACTTTCATTATCAAATAGCAACTTTAGTTCCTTTGCATAGACATTTTCTTTATCATTGTTAATCCTAGTAATGCCATTTACAAATACTGATTCAAGTTTTAATTAGTAGTCACCTGTTACATAGAAACATGCAAAGGAAGCAGGGTTTTATTTTTGTTTTGTTTTTGTTTTTAAGATTTTACTTATTTGAGAGAGGGAGTGCATGAGAGGGGACAGGAAGAGGGAGAAGAGGATCCCAATGTAGGACTCTATCCCAGGGCTCCAGGATCATGACCTGAGCCAAAGGCAGTTGCTTAACCAACTGAGCCACTAGGCTCCCCTAAAGGAAGCAATTTGTAAAATTGTTTGTAACATACTGTTATTTTGTGGCAAATTTATGAACACACCATTTCACCATTTCCTAAGGATATATGCCTTTTTATTGAACAAATCTCATCATTATTAAGAGACTCATATACATTTAGCTTCTGTATATTGTATAACATAAAATGTCAAAAATAGACAAACTTATTTTTAATTATTAATATTTAAATACTTTATTGTATTTGTAACTCATCTAGATATTTATTAAATATCCACCATTTACCTTAACTTAGTATGGTTTCAGGTTTTAAGTCACCAAATGTGCTTTGAAAATATTTTTAACTAGACACATTGTGAAACATAACCATTGTAGAAAAGTTCATTTATAAACTTGTCTCCCACTCACATCTGTTTTAATCCACTTGTTTTTGTCAATAGGTCATGAAAATTTCATGAGCTAAACAAAAAAATGTAACCATTACCTTGAATTATTGTTCCTGTTGACAAATTAAGCAAGCATTAAAAATAACAACAACACAGGAGAAATTACCCTAAAAATTTAAACATGATGCTTATTTTTTTCTTTTTGATTTACTACTATGTTTGACATGCATTAAGTACATTATTTAATGTATATTTTAAAAAGTTGGATTTATAGCTTCATAATCCTAAAACCCTATTAGAGATAATATGAGCTTGGCTGCTTACTAAATGCAGGTAGAAAGAAATTTTATATGTGCATTTTATTTAATAGTGATAATTCTAAGACATACCTATTTTTATTTGTCCAAAAGGTTTGAAACCTAGCTTTGTTTACCAATGTTTATCTCAAGCAAAGTTCACATAAATATATTTGATTCATTTTTATAGTTCTGAAAATTGGAGGAATACTCAATTTATATAAACACTCATTACCCTAAGCCAATTTGAATAGAACTTCTTTAAGGGATTTTATAAATTAATTTAATATCATTAAGAAGTAAAAAATGTAACACACATAACATACATGCAGCTACATATTTAAATTCACAGACAGATGTAGGGACCTTACTTTCAGCTTTCATTCTAAAAACTTATCCCTGACTCATTAAAATGTAATACTATAATCTCACTTGTGTAATACCACTTTATATTTCTATTTGAATTGTGTTTCTGGAAAATGGGTATTTAAGCTAGCCTCTCTTCCAATATTTGTGGATTGTTAAGGTTTTCTTTTGCTCTGACATATAATCTGATAATGCTATGTACTAAATTTTAAGCCAGTGACTGAAAAGACATCTATCAGCTATCTGAATGTGTCCAAAAACCATCTGAGAGAACAAAATATCCAGTTCTATTTTCAAATACCCTTTTGTTCTTTTTTTTTTTTTTTTTAATCATCGGATGGTGACTTTGTTGGGTTTGTTTGTTTGTTTGTTTGTTTGGGGGGGGGGCTGTGTTTTAGTCCTTCAAGTGTCCTTAAGAGATGATAGAGGATCTAAAGTTCAGGTGACTATAGTGTACTAAGGAACTGAAGTAGGAATGGAAGAATGACAGAGTGAGCAGAGGGATAAAGAAAATAGGGGTCTAAAGGTGGATATATCAAAGGACTCATAGGAACTGAAGGAAAGTTCCAAAATCAGTAAAAGGAAGAAGTAGGAGCAGCTGGGATAAGAAGGAAGAAGTTTAAGGAACAAATAAAATAAGATGAAAATAGAGAGGGAGGCAAACCATAAGAGATGCAGAACTCTAGGAAACAAAATTAGGTTGTTGGAGGGGAGGTAGGACGGATGGGGTAACTGGGTGATGGGCATTAAGAAGGGCACGTGATGTGATGAGCACTGGGTGTTATATGCAACTGATGAATCACTAAATTCTACCCCTGAATAATAATAGAGTATATGTTAACTAAATTGAATTTAAATAAGATTATTTTTAAAAGTTGGATGCTTAATCAACTGAACCACCTAGGCACCCCAAATTTTATTCCCTTTTTACTTTCCCCCATCATAGGAAACACTTTTATCATTAAGTAATTGTCTTTCCATTAAAATAAATAAAGAGAAAGAAAAAAAATAAAATAAAATAAAATAAAATAAAGAACTTTGAAGCTCAGCCAGAAAAGCATGAGACTCTTGATCTTAAGGTTGTGAGTTCAAGTCCCAGGTTGGGTGTAGAGATTACTAAAAATAAATAAATAAGTAAATAAATAAACTTTTAAAGTTAAGAACTGTAGGATATAATCTTCAAGGGACTTTTAGGAACTGGTATTTTAGCTAATGACAGAAGAAAGATATGAGGAGGAGGAACCCTGTCTAACAGTATTCACTTCAACCCTAGGTAATGTGCTGATTCATAAGGCTGCACGTACAGAGAAGCCTAGTTGTGGGTGAGGGTAGGGAACTTGTGTTCCGGCTTCTTTGCAAAGTCATCTTGATCAGATTTTCCCACCTCTGTTGAAATTGTTTAAAAAATATTGTCAAGGAAATTATGGGATTACCAAAAAAAAAAAAAAAAAAAAGAACAAGTTTGGGAATATTTTAAGTGTACTGAAGAGTCCCTTGAAGTTCCCAGTTATCTTTAGTAAATTCATGGCAGCAGAAAGCAAGCAAACTGAGCTGGCAGTGCATCTAATAAATAGTGATTCAAGAATGGGGTTTGTAGTCTACCGGGACTACACTTGGGACTCTAACATAGCTTATGCTTGCCTGGGACTATTTGTGCTGGTCTCAGCCTGTTGATAGGGAAGCAACCAGCTCAGAATGCCTAGGGGGTGCTCTTCTGGACTCAGAACCAATGTTGCTGCTGGACGTGACCTTGTGATTCTTGTTATGATTGCAAGATGCCCTCAGCAATAACCATCAGGAAACCCTGAAAGAAAAAAAAAAGGTTTATTATTCATAAATCCTGAGGGCCCATGGCATGCTTTGGGCCACACAGTGAGGTTGCAGGTAGACAGACAGAGACAGATACAGAGAGAGGTGTTCTGCTTTTATTTGTGTTGTGGTTGGGGGCCTAGGGATGCGCAGGTTTACTCATATTGGTAAATTTAAAAGATGATAGTTCTTAAAACATGAGAAGAGTAAGGGGAAACAAAACAACAAAACTCAAACAAGTGGTCAGTTATATAAACCAAGAAAACATCTCTAAAAAAAGGAACTTCAAGGGAGGCATCCTGTCTAGTTCTGTGGCTGATAATGTGTTTGTTGGAGATAGCTGCCTTTGAAGTAGATGCCTCCACATTCAAAGCTTAAGGCAGGCACTTGCATTAATTTTTTTTTAATTGGCAGGTTCTTATACTACAAGGACTCTGACCCAGCTGCTAACAGAAAAACTGGTACTCTACCCCACTCTATGTGTGATTCTAGAGCATACTAAAAATCTCATGAATCAAAGTATATCCCTACCATCTACAAGGGACATTTGTCTGGACCAATGATTTAGGGATTGGACTCGCCAATGGATCCCTAATTGGTCATTCAGAAGTGAAGACAAGTGCTCCAAAGGTGCACACTTTCTGGGTGAAAGTTCTGGGACTTCATGATGAATCTGAGCTGAATTGTGACAGTATACCTGTCGAAGAAAACTAGATGTTTAAAGGAGTTAAAAAAAAGATTATTTAATTTCTGCAATGGAGGAAAAAGATATCTGTATAGAAACAGGATGAAATTCAAATACAGCATGTGCAGCTGGGAATTTATACTCAGGGAGACTGATGTGGGTGAGTGGGTAGAAAATTAATACTGAGGTAAATAAATGAGATTCTATCTAAACTGACGTAACAAGATTCTTACTGAAGACAGGGCATGTGTTGATAGGTTATCACCTGGTGGATGCTAGAGGATGAGATACCTGATTAAGTATTGAGTGCCATCAATACATGAAAGATGAGAAATTCTTGTCAACAGACTTAGCAGAGTTCAAACTAAGGATTTTACAAGGAAATGCACGGAGGTTCCTAGGAGAAATTTCAGGAGTCTAATATTTGATAAGCAAAAAATAAAAATAATAATAATAAATTATGTCACTACCAAAGAGAAATAAGATAGCTATTCCAGAATGGAGGTAAGTACTAGTATGTCTGGAATATAGGATATCCCTTAGGGCTTCTCATAGTATTAATGTGCAAGTGACTAAGGTCAATGGGAAATTTTAAAAAATCAATCCAAAAAATACTACTAATGACCCAGACCCTTGAGAAATAAAGGTTTGGATCACTCCACTAGATAATGTGCTTGCTGATGAAAAGGAAATACAAGAAGGGGATTAGAAGAAGGTAGCTGTAAATACCACATACTACCACGTAACCATATATGTAAATGAGAACTTTAATTGTCATTAACATTTCCTTCCTATTTTGTTATCAATATATTTGTTATGTGTGTGCCCATGTCTTTTAATTCATCTCTCTTATTCTCTTATCATGTAGTATGAGACATTGACTTCACAACATAGCATTTGAGTATTGTTAATTTTACATCACATTATTTTTTAATTTTTATATATTTTTCATTATATTCAATTAGCCAACATATAGGACATCATTAGTTTTTGATACAATGTTCAATGATTCATTAATTACCCATAACACACTACTTTTATGAGATATCTGGGAGAAGAGTAAATATCATTAAAGGAATTTACCTTTTTTTCTGGGGAAGGGTTAGTGTGTTTTTGGATTACATAGGATACATCAATCATGTCAGGAATTGTGATCTTGTTATTGTCTTTATTTGAAAATTGAGTATGGTTGAAGCCATTGGCATAGCTGTCGAGTAAGAAGGGGTGGACTTGTGATAGTTAAAGTTATCAGTTCACTTGATTGGGATAAGGAAGTCAGATAGTGCTACAACACTGTTTCTGAGGGTATCTGTGAGAGTTTCTCTAGAAGGAATTAACATTAATCAGTGACTTAGTAAAGAGACCTTCCTCTCACCAATGTGAGAAAGCTACATCTAATCTGAATTGAGAGCTACAATAGAACTAAAGCACAAAGGACAATTTCCTTCTCCCCTCCTTGAGCAGGGATTTCTATCACCGCTTGCCCTAAAAGAATTGAGATTCTGTTTCTTGGGCCTTTGGCCTCTGGGACATGACACCAAGGGCCCCCTCATTCTCAAGGATTTTTGGGGGGACTAGGAGTTACACCACATGCTGCCCCTGGTTCTCAGGATTTCAGACTCAGACTTAGTTATATCACTGGCTTTCTTGATTATCCAGTTAGCTGAGGGCATATTGCAGAAATTTTTTTCTCTGCAACTGTCTGAGCCAATTCCTAAAATTAATTAATCAAATCTTATTACTATCAGTGTATCTATCATCTATCTATCCATCATCTATCATCTATCTATATATCTATCATCATACATCATCTATCATCTACCTATCATCTATCTATATCTATCATCTATCTATCTACCTATCATCTATATCTATCATCTATAATCTGTCTATCTACCTGTCATCTATGATCTATCATCAGCAGCATCTATTCTATAAGTTTTTATTGTTTTTGGAGAAACACAAAAATATTAGGTTGAGATATACAGAGTAGTAGTAGAGAACATAATTTATTTTTTTTTATTTCTTTTCAGCGTAACAAAGTTCATAGTTTTACACCACACCCAGTGCTCCATGCAATGCGTGCCCTCCACAATACCCACCACCTGGCTCCCCCAACCTCCCACCCCCCGCCCCTTCAAAACTCTCAGGTTGTTTTTCAGAGTCCATAGTCTCTCATGGTTCATCTCCCCCCCAATTTCCCTCAACTCCCTTCTCCTCTCCATCTCCCCATGTCCTCC
>PISX010021081.1:0-34538 GCA_004024625.1 Mellivora capensis
CTACCATGTGCCTGGAAATATACCCAAAAAATATCAAAAGAATTTATGCCCATATTAATAATGGCAAGATGGACAAAATAATCTACATCTTATTTTTCACAAAGATATGTGTGGCCTTGACAGTGGCACCATGGTGATATTTCCTTCAATTTACAGGGGAAAAAACACATAAAGAAAAATTATGCTATCGTATTGAAAGTGACAGGAAGGAACTTTGGGCTCCACATTCCATAGTGAGGCACCTCTGGGAGAAACCTCTCTGCCTTCTCTGTGTGCCCAGAGCTCCATGGGGACATCAGTTTCATGTTCATATTTGATAAACAGACTGAGGGTAGAAAGAATTCTGGTTTTGTCCTCCTAGAGTCTGACTTAGACCCCTAGAGTGCAATTCTACAAGAGGGGTGGGACTTAAGCTACTGCTGCTGTTTATTATGACTACTAGTAATCGTATTAGTGCTGCTCCAACACCTACACGTCCCTCTCATCCACATGCCCATGATGTGCTGAGTGTGGGTGGATGGGCCAGTTCCATGCTGGTCCCCAAGCATTACTCAGATGCAGGGACTGGAGGCAGAGGAGTTTGGCTCAGGTCATCCTGTGTGGAACGGACTTGGAGGCAAGCTCTCAGCAACCAAACTAGATCATTAGACTTCCTTAAGATCACCCTAGAGATTTACAGTTTCAGAGCATACATTGTTCAGCAGGTGCTTTTATTTTTTGCCCCTGGTCAAATGGCAAGGGACTGTGACTGCCTTCTAGGAGTAACATTAGATATGGAGGGAGGGAAGGATGGGCACTTCTGTTGTTGTGGGAAACTAAGCAGATGTAGATGATACAATGGGTGCAGGGATTCAGGGTGCAGGGTGTGGATTCAGTAGGAGCTCAGGCTTCCATCTCTTGTGACCATTAGTGTGGACTTAGCCCTGGAGACCCTCTGGTCTTCCAGGTGTGCTAGACTGCAGCCCTTGACCGAAGACCTCCACCATTGCATCTCTGGACCTGTGGCATGGAGACTGATTTGGGGATGTGTGAACCGCTTTGATCATAGCTTTATGAGGCTCTTCACTTCCTTGGGTCTCTTGGTTCTGAGTAGGCTTCCAGAAGGTGTTCCCTTCTCTGGAGTCTTGCAGAAGCTGAGAACTAAGAGCTCTGGTGCTCTCTGACAAGGCACAGCCAAACCCTTGTCTGTTCATACTTGACTAATTCATATGGTGTTGAATCTAACAGGTGAGTAAATTCAAGGATGTGGACACTGTCTGAGGAATATGATGCATTATGCAGAGGTGAGGGGCCTCTGTTGACCTCTTTTGATATTTCCTGCTGTAAAACTACCGGTGCCCAGAAGAGTTTCACAGTTGCATTTCCCCGTGTGTTCCTGGGGCTTGGAGTATGTTTGCAGCTATACTTCTTTCTCTTAGAGTGTAGTGTTCTTGGGGCAGCATAGGGAGTGGGACATAGAGGCAGAAGGAATTTTAGCTGTTTGGACCTCTCCAAGCTCACTTAGCCTCTCTGACCCTTGTTCCTCATCTGTAAAGCAGAGATCATAATATGTATATTCTAGAATTGTTTTGAGAAATAAAAACACTATAAATAAGTCACCTGCACACCCTGCCACCCCGCCACATTTGGCCGACACACTAAAATGGTCACTTTTGTCTTGCTCTCTAGGACACCTTGTATAAGAACCCAGAAATGCTGAATTGTGAACACTACCACTGTGCTGAAACTTCATTTACATCTAAGACCTTACTCTTTTTCACCTTTTCTCCATGCATTTACTTATTTTAAATGAAGTTTTCATTTTAATTCCAGTATAGTTAACATACAGTATAATATTAGTTTTGGGTGTACAATATAGTGATTTAACATCTCCGTACATCACCCGGAGCTCATCACAGCAAGTGCACTCTTCATCCCCATCACCTATTTCACCCATCCTCCCACCCACCTCCCCACTGGTAACCATCAGTTTGTCCTATGTAGATGAGGGTCTCTATCTTAGTTTGCTTCTTTTTCTCTCCCCCCCCCTTTGTTAATTTGTTTTCTTTCTTAAATTCTACATATAGGTGAAATCAGATAGTATTTTTCTCTCTCTGACTCATGTATTTTGCTTGGCATTGTACTCTTTGGATTCTTCCATGCTGTTGCAAATGGCAAGATCTTATTCCTTTTTATGACCAAATAATACTGCAGTATATATACATACCACCTCTTCTTTATCTTAATAGATATCTTAATGGAAATGGACACTTGGGTTGCCTCCATAATTTGGCTGTTGTAAATAATGCTGCAATAAACATAGGGGTGCATGTATGTGGTCTAATGGTTAGGATTTGGTGCTCTCCATTCATTTACTTTAATTTGTTATTAAATCAGCAAATATGCCTGTTCATAGCTTCCCAATACCTCACTGCTCATATAGGGAGCAGGTGCTGATGACTTTGTAAATCAAGCCATGCACTAGGGGTCACCTTGAGTTTACCTTGCCCTCTATGAGCCTAGAGTAGATGGCACAAGCCAGCAGTATGTGGTTCCATGATTCCATTGGGATGTGAGGCTTCTTTTTTCTGCAGATACTGGGGCAAGGTTCTTAGATTGGGTCACATCTGAGATGCGTATGATACATGTGTAGGATTTGGACATACAGATATGGAGGGAAGAACATTCCAAAGACAGGGAATGGTATGAGCAAGAGTATGGAGGCAAGAAAGGGAGAGCCATATATAGAGAAGGAAAGGAAGTCTCAGATGGAGTGTTAAATTTGTGAATGAAAGGTGGAAGAAGAAATGGAGTTGACAAAATCAATCAGAACCCTTTCTGGAAGTAGTTTCACTATCTCTTGATTTTTCAGAGCTGGAGAAAGTACCCATCTTGCTTGTTCCCTACATGTTTTGAGCTGTCAGGCTTCACCTTTTTTTAGATGATGAACTCTATACTGGAAATATTCCAAATAAGAATTCTTTATTTTATAGTTCACCCAAAACCAAAGAGACATCTTGCATACTAAAAACTTGAAAGCAGTATACCCATGGCAAGTCTAGTTAGCACGTGTGTGACTTTGGATTGAGTGTCCTGTTGGGATGAACTTGAAAGCTGATGCACAGTGCCTTTGAACTCAGAGCTGCAATGATGGCACTTGTATTTAGTGCCTGTTCTGTTGGGGGGAAAAAAAGTATAAATCTTTACTTGTGAACTCTGTGATTTTTTTTTCCCTGAATACTTGTTCCTGTGTGTAAAAGAGGGGGGGGGATTATAGTGACTGAATTCTGTAATTGGAGTCCTTTGAAGATAAATCCTGAGTAATGACTCATGTATTATAGGTTATTTTTAAGCCATTAGAAAAGTTGGAAGCTCATCAGAAAAAGCAGTGAGTCTATATGTGACAGAGCCCTCAAATCCAGATGACTGACTCACATTCTTTTGTCACGTTCAATGCTGTGTACTTAAAACTACTTGGAAAATGATTCTATAAATGAATTATTTTAGAACAAGAGTACTCAAGGATGTAGTAGCTCTACTTGCTGTCATCTTTTTCAATTATTTTACTTCAGATTTCTTTTCCACAGCACACACACACAAAAGTACTTACTCATTTTGTAGTTATTAAGGAGAGTCATCAACAATGAAACTTAACATCCAAAAGCTAGATTATATTAAACTAAGCCTACAAAAATGAAATAGCGGGTGTCTTCTCATTGCCCCATCAGGCTCCCTTCCTTCTTCCCTCACACCCGCTGTGGACTTGCCTCTTGCCCACCCTGGGCACTGGTAGGAGCACTGAGCTCAGGTGTTCACTGCAAGCACCTTCTGCAGAGGAAGAGTACTGAGGACCTCAGTATGCGAGAAATAAGACTTATGCTCTTTGGAGAGGAAGCCTAGTGTTCCTTGTGAGGCACAAACAAGAAAAGGCTAGGAACTTTCGAGAGACAAGTAAAATGAAGTCCTGATGGTCCTGATGTATCCACACGAGAACGGTGGGTTTATATAAGTGGCTGGAAGGAGCATCCCAGTGAAAGCGTAGGCCATGTCCACAGTAAACATTTATTGAGCACCTGGAAAAAGCATCATACTGCCTGGTTTAAGCCCATTGGCTAGTCCCCACCACCTATCCATCCTCCTCCACTCCCTGTCTGCTCACTGTGGCCACTCTGGTCACCAATATTCCCCTCTTGAGCCATAGTTTAACTTGCCTTTGAGCTGTCTCCTCCATGTTGAGGCATGTTCCCTTCCAGCCTCATCTCCCATCCTCTCCTCTTGCCCCCAGCACATCCCTGCTCTCTCTGCAGATCTGTTCACTGTTCTGACTAGAGGAGGGTAACACCCTGTGCTTACCCCATTGTGACATTTCACAACATCATCATGTTTAGTTCCTGCATGTAGACTGTGCAGTCTTTGGGGAACTGTCTCAGTCACACCCCATTAACATTTAGCAGAGTGCATGGAACAGACATAGAGGACATTCAGACATCCAGAGGAAGGGAGGACAGAAGGATGAGAGGAAAGACAGAGACAGGAAGAAGGAGGAAAAAGAACTGAATTCCTGCATGGGATTGAGCCAGGTACTGGAAGTAAAATTTGAGTGAAGTTCCCTTGGCCACAGGAGCTTGAAGCCTCATGGGGAAGAGACTTATACCAAATTATTAAAAATGCAGTGTGCAAAAGCCTATGCTAGTGGTACACACCAAGTGTTCTGGACCCCACAGGGTGGCTCCTGAGTGTTAGTGAGACCTTGCTATGGATCTCAGGATAGTGGGCCCAGGAGGTCAGGCGATGAGATTGCCCTGGTTGAAAGGTTGGCCACCAGGGTTGCCATGCGCAGCCCAACGGGCCCACAGGACTCTCCTTGCCTCCACCTGAGGGGGCTGGATCAAGCATGTGTGTACTCTGTTTAGGGACACTGAGGCTCTCTGGGCTTATGTGCCCCAAATCATGGGAAAGCATAGGGGCCACCACCCCCTGATTCCTGCGGGCACGATCTCTTGCCCAAACGTAGAGGGGCTTCCAGCTTGAGCATGGTTCTGATGAGCTGCTGGAGACCAGAAGGTTTGCCTTCTTCCCAGAGCTGGCCAAGCTTCCACCATTACCATGATGCTGCTAGAAGAACGAATACTTCAGGCAACTGTATAGGAGTTTATCAAACTTGGGCATTAACAGGTTTGATCTCGTTTAAAGTTCTTAAAAATGAAAGGCTGATAGGAGGTGCCCCAAGTGCTGTCCAGATGAGTGGACATTCCAGAAGAATGGCTATTCTTCCTGTGAGCTGCGGAACAGCACAGTGAAAAGCACACACCAGCCCTGCTGCGGCTCCTCACTCCCACCCTGTCCTCCGTAATCTCACTGGCTGTGATAGGAAAGAAAAAGCTCATGAGCGTGAAGCTGTGGGAGAAGCTTCCATGTGACAGAGGTTTATTCATTGTTCTGTACGATTGCAGTGCTATGGGAACTTGTGAGGATTCAGATTCAAACATGACCGCAGCCTGGGGGGTGGTTTAGGTTCTTTATTAGGCAGTCGCTGTTGCCTATTTATTATATGACATTAGCTCTAATGACAGTAGCAACACCCTAATTATTAGAGGCCCCTCCATCAGCTTTGATTGCAACAGAGACCGGGGAGATCTAGTAGAAACCTTGGGCTCCACAGAGACATGGAAGCATTAGATTGTGGTGTGAGTCCATCAGCTTTACAGGCAGACGCCTTCCTGTCCATTCTGCCCTCCCGCCCGTGGCTGTGCAGTTGACGTGGCTGTGCATTTCTGATATGGTGGGAGGCGGTAGCCTATCCCCGGGCATGAGAACTCAAGCCGAGAAGTTTGACCCTGAGTCTTCCACTCATGAGGGCACGCTCCCCAGACACTGCTATACTCACCATGGACCCCACACTGAATGGAGGGAGAGCAACTCTTTAATCCATCATGTTTTTTCTACTTGTTCCACATCTTAACACAAACCATATGGAATTTTTTTTTCTCCAAACATCACCTAACTTAACACCTCAGCTAAAACTCTGTGCTTGTCTGGCTTTTAATATAGCAAAATTTGCTTGTAAATAGTTCAGGGAATGTTCTGATATTGGAGACAATTCTACAAATGCTTCAGGTTCCATTTTGTTTCCAAAACAACAAGAGCCAACTCTTGGCTCAACAACAACATGGTTGTGATTCTTCCAGTCGTTTGTGTTGATCCTCTGAGAGACAGACATCATCCTTTACAGGGAAGTAAAGGGTGGGGCTGCGTAGCCGTGCTTTCTCCCACAGAGCCTGCAGGACTGCCATAAAGTCCGTCGTCCTGGTGTCTCAACGGCAGCATCCCCGCCCTTCACTGGTCCCATCCTTCTGTCTTCTAGCTTCCCCTCAGGGGCCAACCGACATCCAACAACCAATTTAGGGAAGAGTAGCCCTGAGGCCAAGGCACAGAGACGAGAGGTGGTATGGGCTCCACTGTGAGCAGCCCACAGAGGGAGATGGTCTGGGGAGAGTAGCTCCCCCCTGCCATTCACATGTGTCTCTGTGATACACTGCTCCAAGACACGGGTCCACGCTGGTGGTTTTATGCCCAGGGCTCTCTGATGATAACATAGGGGTGAGAGAAGAGCAAAAATGAAGGTTTTGAGGGATGAAGTTGTTTTCAAAATGTCCCCTTTTTGTCACAGTTGTTTTCAAAATGTCCCCTTTTGTCACAGTTCTAGAGTCTAGAGGCAAATACTGCTTGGTGAGGTGTGCTTGGGCACCTATATCTTCTATGGAATTGGTTGTGATATAATGATGGAGTTGGTTCCAATGTTCGGGCTGCTCTGTTTTGAGCTACCGTACTGGTCTGGGGCAGGTGTCCGTGGTCCAGGCAAACTCTCACGTGTGGGACTGTGGTGGTCAGAACCCACCTGGTCTGTCCTCACCGTGCTTGATGTGATGCTGCCAGGCCAGTTCCTTAAAAGAGATCAGTCTCTAAATAAAATCACAGCCTTAAATCGTATTCTTTTCCTGATGTCCTTTTCCAGATGCCCTGAGCTGGGCCTGGCCCTCCCTTCTCTCACCACAGTCAGCTATTGCCACAGTAACACACGGCCCAGTAACATAACAGACCACCCAGAGCCCCGCAGCGTCGCACAACTAGGCATTTCTTTCTCAATCGTATGATTGTAGGTCACCTGGGTCCCGCCAATCTTGGCTAGGCTCAGCTAGGCTTAGCCCACTCGACAGCTTGGATCCAGCCCTGCTCTATTCCTCATGGCCAGTGGACTAGTCAGAGCCAGGTCCTTTCAGGCAAGCGGCAGAAGTCCAACCCCATTACGTGAGGACATCCCAAGCTGCTGCCGGTGTCGCGTCTACTGACACCCCCATTGGCCTAGTCAGGTCACGTGCTCAGGCCCAAAATCAAGGAGATGGGAACCATCTCCACCCCATGAAGCCAAATCAAATCACAGGGCCAAACCCAAGTGGATATTTGTGGAAAAATAACATAAACTCTCCCACCATCACAGGGCCCGGCCACATGAGGTCAGTCCCATCTCAGTCTTCCCGTTTCTCTCTTGCTGCTTATGCGGAGACATAATCCTGCCTATATTAATGATGGTACAACCACAGCACTGGTGGGAGAAGTAACTCACACATGAGAGAACATGATCTAGAAGGAAAAGCAGTTATGACGCTGGCCTGGGATAGTCCCAGCAGTGGGCTGGCATAACAGATCAACTTCCATTCAGAAATTTGACGAGGCTGGTTCTATACTCACCTGAGGAACCATTCTTAGTACCCCCGTCCCCCCGCCACACACAATGTGCTGTTTGTACATGTGTCTTTCTCCTCCTGGAAGATTCTCATTTCCTCCCAGAGGAGAAACCTGCCCCTTTGTCCCCCGTCTTTGCCCTTCAGCCCCACCCAGTTTTGCGAGAACTTCCCAGCGAACGCCTATAAAATGGCAGAAGCCTCAGCGTTGCATCGCAGGTGATTAGCAGTAGGAACTTGGGCTTCTTGTTACATCATTTTAATTGTAGCACAATAGAGATGGAGATGCCCTCAGAGATCATCTAGCTCAACACTGTGCAGTCAAACTTTCTACAGTTTGGAAATGCTGTAGGTCGACACTGTCCAGGACAGTGGCCATTGTCATCAGTGGCTTATGTGTCTGATGAAACTGAAGAACTGAATTTTAACTTTACTTAATTTTAATTTAGATTTATATTTAAATAGACACCCGTGGCCAGTCAGTACCATATTAGACAGTGTAGATCCATTTAATCCCTAATTGGCCCAGAGTAGACATCAATAGATAGTTCTTGAATGAATGAGGAGAGAAATGACTCCCAGCCAACATCACCCAGCAAACTGGTGGCAAAGCCAGAATAAGACCCTGGGACATGGATGGCCTGGCCTGAGCATGTCCCCGTGCCACGACGCCTCCTTGAGGCCTATGTGTGTTTGCTCTGGCTTGGCCTTACTTCTCTACCTATAACCTTCCAACAATATCTGCACAGCTTGTGGTCAGATAGGCTGGGGTGGGGCCTGGAAACACAGAACTGTTTTTGTGTCTTTAGTAATTTGAAGAGTTAGCATCAAAAACTCAATCAAACATCAAATAATTTTTACACAGTAGAAATAATACACACTTTCCATCTGAATTAAAACACAGGCTCCCAGCAATTTAATTATGCAAATGTGATATAAGCAGCAGCAAAACAGTGTTAAAGGCGAAGAATGAAGATGGATAAGCTAAAATTTCCAGTGACATTTTCCTTTTCTAATTTCCTCTTTTGGTTAATATTGTGCTGATTTTCATGCACTGCTTAGGTAGATACTTTATTTCTTTGTGATAAGTGGCTCTGCAAATTTATGCAAATACTACTAATCACTGTTGAGAAAAACAGCAGCCATTACGAGCCTTACTGCCCACATGTGTTAGGCAGTGGCACTAGATGAGTGAGTCCTTAGCCATGAATTTGATTAAATACCCTGGTCAGCAAAGCTGCTGTGCCAGAAAGGGCTGTTTTCCTCCAGCTGCATGGAGAATTCTAGATACTAAAGTATAATTCCCACTCCCCCAGAACAAATTCCCCTCTGGCAGAACAAACTATGGGAAGCCCTAAGCGAATATTGAAGAGTAGATAGACTGTTGTGCCCCACTTTCTCAGAGGAGCCCCATTCTCTGGCCCAAGACCTGTTGTAAGGTGGGTCTTTCAGAAGCCAACCTGGAGATGAGGATTTGGGTACAAGTAGTTTATTGAGGAAGTGCTTCCAGGAGAAACTTGTGAGGAGGGTGGAGACATGAGACATAGAAGGACAGAAAGGCAAGCAAGAGTGGGATTTCAGGCAGAGCCCCATGGAGGGTGGCTTCATCCTGATTCCATGGGGGCCACTAGATGTATTTGTCCCCACCTGAGACCAGGGGACTGGGCTTTCATAATGTGTACTCCAAGTCACTCATGGGCAAGAGTCATCCTGAGGCACTTGCTGCTTCTTGGGAGGACTGGTAGAGCAGATGTAGGTCAAGGGAAGACCTCTAACGGGAGCCACTGGGGCCGGACTGTGGGCACACAGAGACAGGAGGGGACTGGGCAGAGTGCTGGCCCTGTCCAACAGAATCTTATCCCATGTCCCTGGCCATAGCCGGCATCCCTAGCTCATTGCTCTTTTTCCAAAGTACCTGGCATCTCTTGCCTGGAGTTCCCCTTGACAGCTTTCTGGTACATGATGTCCAGGCAACTGAGATTTTTTTCATAATGTTTTTTTTGTTCTGTCTGATCACATGGGTATTTTGGCTGCAGCCTGCAGGGTTTTAAACAGAAGGGTGAGCAGTGGCAGGAATCTGTAGCAAGCCCAGTACAGAAAGTGTTCAGATCAAGAGAGCCTCTCATGGGCAAGGCCAGCTCATAAGGACCTACATAAGCCAGAAATTAAGTTTTAGTGTTTCTCCTCCAGCACCTGGGAATTTTCTGGGAATATTGTAGAGAATTCTACCTTGTCATGCCGGGACTCTGGGGCTGGATCTCTGAGCAGCAGGAACAGTCTCCAGCAGGCCTTCCTGCTGCCTTCGGAGCAGCCTCCCTGAACCTGTGTCGCTGTTGGGGCTCAGAGGGGGATCAAATCCCAGGTGCCAGACACCGTTATATCGAAGCACTCAGATCCTATTGGGGAAAAATTGGAGCCCTAGATACTTTCTTCTTATTTACCTTCTTTCAAGGAAGGTGTTCTCTTTTTGGCTCTGTGCAAAGCAGAAATGCTATTTTGAAGGAGAACATAAAAGCTCTCTTGGCAAAGAAATTGCTTTGTTCCATTTGAGAAAGCTCTCTGCCTTTGAGAGAAGAGAGGGCATGAGGCTCTGAGCACTTGATTAGCTCTCATCATCTTTCCCTCTGGTTTCCGGGGACGAGGCTAGACAGAAAGGCTCACGCATTCTTCCCATGGCTCTCTCTGTCCCCCCATCTCAGAGCTTCAAGGACCACACATCCAGAACTCCCTGAGACCCTGGGATCCCCAATACGAGGACAGACCCAGAGGGCAGAGCCTAGGGCCCATGAGGGAGGGGAGGAATTGTGTTTGCACCTCCTGTCTTTGGTTGAGGCTAGTTGGGCTGCTAAGTGGCTTTGAAAATCCCATCTTAGGAAAGAAGGCTGGTAGCACATCAGCATGGAACAGTAGAGCACATTGTAAACTGTAAAGTGTCGAGTGGTTCCCATTGGCGGTGGTGGTGATGAACTCTGGGCCACAGGACCTCAGAGTACCATGTGAGAGTGTGTGTGTGTGCACACGCGCACATGCATGTGCTTTGTCCTCTTCCAACAGAGTGTTTGGTGGTGACGTGCCCCTCAGGAGCCGGCCTTTCCCTCACCCCACCTCGAAGAACAGGGCAAGTGGGGAGCTCCTTCCCCCACACAGGCCCTTGACTGCAGCAGTGACAGAGGGCGACGACAGTGATTCCTATTCCTGAACTCCTCCCTACCCGCCTGCCTCCCCAGCCTATGCAAGGAGTCTGTCAGAACAATGTCAATTTTATTTTACTCAAATTGGCTACTCTTAAATAAACATAAAAAATATACTGTATAGGGACGCCTGGGTGGCTCAGTTGGTTAAGCGGCTGCCTTCGGCTCAGGTCATGATCCCAGCGTCCTGGGATCGAGTCCCACATCGGGCTCCTTGCTCGGTAGGGAGCCTGCTTCTCTCTCTCTCTCTCTCTGCCTGCCACTCTGTCTGCCTGTGCTCTCTCCCTCTCTCTTTCTCTCTGACAAATAAATAAATAAAATCTTTAAGAAATATATATATGTATATACTGTATAGTAGCACTTTAGAGCCCAGAAATGTGAAATTGAAAATCAAAATGGAGTGTTCATCGGGATTTTGAGTAAGAAGACGTGGATTTGAGGTTGACTCATTATGTACACGCAGTCGTCCTGAGACTCAGTTTCCCCGTCTAGCAGACAGCACTAGGGCCCAGCATATGATGGTCCAGTAAGATGATATTTGATCAGTGTGAGCTGCAGAGGAGAGTACTCCTGACATGGAGTTAAAATCATCAGTAGCCTTAGCAAGGTGATTTGGAGCCACTGTACGACCCCTTCCCCTGTTTTCTGGATGAGGAAGCAAAGCCCCAGGTTGGTTCAGACTCTTCCATGGCCCCCCAGCAAGTGACTGACAGTGGGGCTGTAGTAACCCCACGGCTTCCTGGGCAGGACATCCCCCGCACTGCAGGTGGACAGCCTCGCGGGCCCCTCAGAGCCCAGTCTTGCCGGCTGCCAGCCGGTGCCAGGCTCTGGAAGGGCCAGTTCTGGAGACCTGCCTGAGGGGGCTAGTGGAGCGGTCAAAGGAGGGACAGACCATGGGTGTTTGTAAAGGGGAGTGGACGTGGACTGGGGTGAAATTGCTCCCACAACTTTGAGTCTGCCCCGTGCCTGCCTGTACCAGCAAGTTCTCTCCGTAAACCTCCTGTGCGTTGATTCCTTGTCCTTGAAACCTGCTGAGAAGTGGATGTCTGCCTTCATGTGGAAGCTACACAGGCAGAAGTCCATGGCACCCTCCTCTCCCCACTCTCTTTCCTAAACTGGGTCCCAGAAACATTGGAGAATTTTTCAAGGGGCGGGGTTGAAGTTCTACCACCATCATTTCCTATTGCATTTTATTATAGGCTTGAAGCTTTGCAGGGAGGAACCTTTAGTGCATGCTATTTTCTGAGAGCTCTTGCTGGCTGTTCTCTCCTGCACAAGAAAGTGTTTTCCTCCAGAGGCAATTTCATCAGTGTGGTGGTTTTCCTGGTAATAGTAGTAGGGTCCTGCCAGGAGTGCCTGAGGCTGGGGTGGTGAACCAGAGGGAACCCTAGTTCTCGCATTCACCCTCCCAAGAGCTGAGAGTCTGGGTTGAAGCTGTGCTCATGTTCGGTGTGCCCGAGACACATATGCCATCAGCTGACATAGCTGCTTCCTTGTGCCCACCCTCCCTCTGGGCATCTCTCCCTCTTGTTCTAGAAGAAGTTTGCAGTTTTCCCTGTTTTCAATTTAAGTATTTCTTTATAAGCCTGTGGAGTATTTTTTATTTGGGTAACCTCATGTTGATATGTTCCTTTCCGTTTTTTGTGTATTCCTTGAAAACCTTGGGATAGACACTTTTTAAATATTCAAAATAAGAAATAATTCAAGATGAGAAAGTCAGTGATGTCCAAAGACCACTACATCCTTTCTTTCTGTCCTTATGCTTTTGACATCCAACTTCCTTAAATCTCATGCCTGCAGGACACATCTGTTTTGCCAGGACCAATTTCCGTGGAGTAGGCTAGCATCATGCACAGCACTCTTTAACAAAAGGGTTCTTTGTTTTGTACTCCTCACAGGCCGTAATTTTCTTACATCTTGTGTCATTAGCGGTTGTGACTTTTTCGAAAGAGGAAAAAAGTCTTCCATTTTGTCTTACTAGCTCTTGAATTTTTAGTGTGTTCCCAAGAAACACCCACTACCACTGAGACATATTTTAATAATTTCCAATCTCATTAAACTTGATGATACAAAGATGAAGATATTCTTACCTAACTTGTTAGGGATTCGTTGAACAAATGAAAATAGAGGTTGATAAATATTCAATGTTGCTGATTACTTTTGTCTCCAGTTCTTAAGTCCCAGGTCATGAAATATGATTCCTTACCCTCAGATCATCTTACTATGAAGTTTTAACTAGCATTAAAGGCCTGTTGTGCCTTAGTTCCTAAGTCAAATTAAGCTAACTTACGACTCCACTCTTAATGAGTATGTGTAATAGTGTAATAGTGTTGTTTCATGATTTAATTATCCACTCTACTTGTCTTGCGAAGAACACTATTATGAAGGAATTGGGTATAATTGTTAAAAACACCTTTTAAAAATCGTTTGACAACTGTCCAAGTTTTGTTTCTCACATTTGTATAACCAGCACTTTCCTATCAATGTCAATTTACCTGCGTTGCCCTTTCTGTCACCTTCATCGTTAGAAATTTCCATCCTACCTTAAATTCTCTGTCCCTCAGGAAACAAGCCATCATTTTGACTGTCCTTTCCCCTCTAGCTATGACATTCCAGAGCCCTGTTCAGTTTTTCCTTCCCCCTTTGTGTGAGTCTTCTTTATTTCTACTCCTTCAAAGGATGAATGAAAACAAAAGTTAAACATAAACATTTTTCTTTTTCTTTTTTCTTTTTTTTTTTTTTTACTATTTGTAGTTAATTCTTTCCTGTAAACTTTCAAATCCATTCTCATTATTAATACATACATAATAAAGATATCTCTTTAGGCTGTCAACTTCAAAGACCCAGACCAGTTCTTTGTTTAAATGGTTTGTAGCCACAAAAGAGGACTTCCTGCAGCGTTTGGAGGCATGTGTGGAAGTGGTGGGGCAGCAGCAGAGGGTGCCCGACTGAGAAGCCCCTGAAGAGCTGCATCTGTGTCACTCCCCATGGCTCCCTATTCTGTGTATTTTATGGACAAGCATGAAACCTCTAAAGATGCATAAAGCAGGTGCATCAGTTTAAAAAATACATGCCTCTCTATATTTGTTTATATTTATGTATCTTCATGCCTTACATAGAAAAATAACCCATAAAAAATCCCCAAAAGTCATTGTAGAGGTCCAGAAATGTAGAGCTGGAAGGAACCCAGGATATCAGGTGAGACACCCTTTCTGTGTAGCTAAGGCTTGAGCTCTCCCCAGCATGATGGGGACAGTAGGGGTGGGGGTGGACAAAGAACCAAGTGGCCAATCAA
Organism: Mellivora capensis; assembly: GCA_004024625.1. Taxonomy (NCBI): domain Eukaryota; kingdom Metazoa; phylum Chordata; class Mammalia; order Carnivora; family Mustelidae; genus Mellivora; species Mellivora capensis. The sequence goes on from PISX010021081.1 coordinate 14,208, forward strand.
ACCTCAAGGGACTCAACAGGACTCCACCTGAGAGTAGATGAAACAGCCTCTCAAGCCTATTCATAAAAATAATTTTCGCAAAGGTTTCTGTAGGTTAAGCCTTCTCCAATTTGCAACGCCTTTCACAGACCTCCATGTTCAGCCCTCTTCCCATCACCATAGCAACGCATGTCTAATAAAGGAGGAGCGGGGAAGAAGCAATTTTGCAAATGTGACCTTCTCCTACCCTCAGTTTTGCCAGTGTGTTTGGGGTTTTCCTTAGTTGTCCTGTCCTGTGAACTTGTATTCTCCTCTCAAGATCTTAACATCTTATAATAAATAGCCCCTAGTCACAAAAGAGCCAGGCCTGAGATCTTTAATAACTTGGCACTAAGTATTCTACTTAGGGATTCCCAAGTGCCAGTCCATGGCCCGGCTGCCATGGAGTCCAGAAGGCTCCAGTCCAGCCCAGCTGAGTCACAGTTTCCAGTCATGGTACCCAGGAGCCTGAATCCTTACTGCAGCCCACTAAGGTGGCCCCTGGCTTGCCGGTCCTGGTGTATTTTATACTAAAGCTGTCCCAAATAGCCAGCCTCCCAACACTGCCTCCATGTCCTATCCAGCAAACAAATGGAAAGTGAAATTCCAAACCCTGCATGGATGACAAAAGGGAACAGCAAGAACTGTTTTAGACAAAAATGAAGATTATCATAAGATGGCACTATCCTTAGTTACTCTTTAAGTAAGGTAGAAAAGATGTCAAATTTTAAAAAAGTACTAGACACCAAAACAAAAAAGAATGCAGGCCAAGGCGGTTGGAAACATCTACTGATTCCAGCTCTTTCCCCAAGCCCAGAGCCCCAAACCTGATTGGATATCTAACTTCTCTGCACTAGTTTTTCGGGGGTTTTGGTGAATCTCCATTGAAAAGGATGTGGAAAGTCTCAGTCATAGACAGAAATGAGCAGAAACTACAAAGCACCAGTTCCCCTTTGTGAATGCTCGTCTGTTGAGGCCATGTGCACTGTTAGATTTTGCTGTTGTAGCATTAACTTCTGTAGATCCCACTGGCAGTCAGGCTGCAGTCTGAAATTATCCAGGTTACACTTGTCTGCATGATTCAGTTCACTGAATTGATCTGAAACATCTCTGGATGATGTCCTCACAGTTTATTCTGGCTGATATAGTCTAAAATGGAAGCTTCCAGAAAGATTCTTTCTCATGTTGTCTGGATTGGTCATGGCCAAGCATTAAGTTAGATGAAGTGTATTATCAGCCTGTCCTCTGGATCTCAATGCACAATGCTTTGCTTGAAAAAAAAAAATTGTTTCCGAAATTCCAGATGAGATGACTAGAAAGTATGTTTAAAGGTTAATTGAAGTTGGTTTAAAGGTTGGGGCCAACTTCATTAAAGAAAGGATCTTAAACTCTCTTGCCTGCCACATCATGTGGCCAGCCAAGCAACATAGTGCGTAGTCTTAGTCCACTGAGCAACAACCAACTAAGACTGTCACTGGGAAGGTGGGAAGCTCTAAATACTGTCCTTTTGTACCACTAGTGTGGTTAATCATGATGAAATCAAGTTGATTCTTGCTTGGACTTGTTTTCCAGGATTTTCTTAAAATCATGTGAATGTTTGATTGGAATTCACAAATGTTGGTATGGCCCCCAGATTTGGTTTGTAATGGATTCTTTTTGGATAGATCAGCTTTGGAAGGGAAATCTAGGTCTGTTGGTTTATGTTTTATTTTTCTCCTCTTGGCTAGAGAATCTCTGCTTACTGGAGGAACAGCCCCATCCTGAGGTCATACAATGGTCATGCTCAGATTTCCCGTGACTACTAAAGAAAGATCCAGGGGCTCTTAAGACCCAACATCCCAAGATCTCTCATTTTATTTTATTTTTAAAAGCTATTTATTTTAGCTTATAGAAAATTTGGAAAGACATTTAAGAGGCAAAAAAATTTTACCACAGTCCTAGGTAAATTGTTGGTTATAATTTTGGTGTATTTTTTTTCTAATCATATGTCTACTTGTTCCATACTAATGAATATTTATCACTTGCTCTTTATAAGGCACTAAGGAACAATCTAAAGCTATTAACAGTCTATCAAACAAAGATCAATGGAGTTATTGGGAAACTCCTCTTAAGTCCTAATGGAGAAAACAAAGTGCTAAGAAATTTGTCTCAGACAACTTTCAAGAGTCTACAAGTTTGGCACAGGTGTTGGGAATGAGGAGAAAGGGAGATTGCAGAGAAAATGTTCATTTTTCCTTTGAATTTATAAAATAGTGAAGAAAATATAGGTAAATGTAGGAAAAAGAGAAACTGAGGAATCCTAAATGACACGGTGACACTTTGTTATCCTGGGGTTGGGGATATGGAGAGAAAACAAAAAGCATAATAACCGTAGGTAGACATTTTTCTTCATCTTCTTACTTTTTTTTTTTTTTAAGGATCAAAGAGCAAAGAATTAATGTTAAGCAGTCAGGTTTTAATCTATAATTGCACACGTTATTAACCCAAGAACACTCCATTTTCTTAAGGTAATTGGAGTAGATTAGCTGTCAAGAACCCAGGAGCACATGCCCAGTTTGAATTGATTTGCCCATATGGTACTGTTCTCTTATGAGTCCCTTACATGCATCACTGCTGTGCCATTTCCTCAAATGTTGGCCCCAAGGAAACAGTCCTGCTGGACGCAGTTGGGACTAACAAGGTCTCTCACCCTAATGAATGGCTGCAGGCCTGACCCATGGAGCTAACCTATACCTAAGTCGGTCTGAGGGCAACTCCCTTTTTTCACCCAAATCGTTGCTGTGCCTGAAAGAGTTCACTAGAAAGTTTAATGAGAGCCCAAGAGCAGGGACCTGAGGCTACTTCGTGTTTTTAATGGAAAGTGTGTGTGTGTGTGTGTGTGTGTGTGTGTGTGTGTGTGTTATGTGTGTTACCTTTAGTCTTTGGGAAACCGACATGCCAAGTGCTAAGCTCCAGTTCTCAGGGACCACCCTCCTCCAGAGATGGACAGAGATGAGCCACTCCTCCTGGCTCTCTGTAGCCTCCTTGCCTCTTTTCTGTCTAAGCTCTGTAGCCATTGTGAGCATAGCATCAGGGCTTAGCAAAAGCCCAGAACCTGAGACTCCTTCTGTGGCCATGGCTGGACTCTTTCCACAGGTTTAGTTCTGTTGCCTGGAACTGTGAGGCCCAAGTAAAATTGTGGGCATAGAAGTCCTTTAAGCCACAGAATGCTGGGGGCAGAGGGCTCTTCAGAGCTTTTAGATGATTTAGGGGTGAACAGACCTCTTAGTGTATGGCATGGCTCTGAGCCTCTCACTCCACACTCTTCACCTTGGTAATGCACCTGTTTCTTGCAGCATCATTGCCTGTCCATGCCCAGCTCTGGTCCCTGAAACTTCTTTCCTGGATGGGTTTACAGAACAGTAGGGAAGTTAGACCTAACCTGACTGGTTATAAACCTGACTGGTTTGCTTATAATAAGTGCCTAGGTAAGCATTGCCTGAAGAATTGGGATAGCATGTGAGCAGTGGCCAGCCTTGGGAAAAGTCCAAATGTGCTCCTATTGTCAGATAATTTGTAAGACTCATAAAAAGTAGTCAGTATGGGGTCCATTTCCTTGGGAAAGCAAAACCAAGACATTTGTTGGGAGAGACAAACTGGCAGAAGTTGATTGAATGGAACAAGGGAGAAATAGGCACATAGGGATTAGAGAGGCAGAGAGTCCTTGTGCTGGCACGTTCTAATCTCTGACATGGACTCCAGTGCACCAAGTCCAGAAAACTCAACGACAACAGGATTGTAAGATCTGTGGCAGGAAATAGCTCTTAGCTTCAGGGGAGAAACACATTTGATTGTTCACAGAGGAAACACTGGTCCTATGGACATAGGGCCAATTAATGTGATATTAATCTGGAACATCTTCATGCCCACACAAATTAGGGAACTTGAATTCTGGTATTTATATTTTTATTCCCCAATGCAAAACCTTTTGTCAAATCCAATATACTTTTCCAACAGATGCCCTTTTTTTGTGAAGAGTTTTATTTTTTCATTCAAATGGTTTAAATCCCTATCATATATATAAAAAGGTACTTATTGCTATATTGTATTAACAAAAACTTATAATCTAAATGTTCAACCATAGGGACTGATTATATAAATGTTGCTTCATCTATATAATAGAATACCATGCAGTTCTTAAAAACAATATGGTGGAACTACCTGTGTTGATAGAAAAAGATGTTTATGGCATCGGGTTGCACAACTGTATTTAAAGTAAGGTCCCATTTTTATAAATGCCGAATAGATATGAGGTTAATATATATGAAAAATAGATATTTCTAAGGTTAGAAATGAGTCTATAAGGAATAGGCATCACACCATGAATAGTGTGTTCCTATAAATGTGAAAGTTGTAGAGGGAAATTTTCATTTTCTTATTTATGATTATATATCTATACATCCCTAGCATTTGGGTTTTTTACAGTGAGCAGGGACTCTGGTTTTTTTTTTCTTTTTTAGAATTCAGATTTCCTTTAAAATTAAACACCAGTGGAAAGAAAAAGATCACTAGAGCCACAAGCTACTATAATATCTTAAACTGGATTCACTGCTCCCCAGATAGAGCCAAGAAGTTTAGAACATGTAAAAAAACAGAATACAAAGTAGCAAATTGAGGTCCTTCATTGCCCTCTGTTTAAGAATTGGGACTGATATACACAGGAACTTGAATTGATCTCAAAGGCATTGTGCTGAATCAAAGAAGCCAGTGTCAAGAAGTTACATAGAGTATGATTCCATTTACCTGACACCCTCAAAACACCATCACTCTAGAGACAGAGAAGAGATCAGTGGTTACCAGGGTTTAGGAACTAGGGCCACGGAGGGGGATTGTTTCTGGCGATGGAACTATTCTGGATTGTGATTATGGTGGAGATGAACATGCAATTTTCATGCCAGAATTCATAGAACTATACACAGAAAAGTCCTTTTTATTCCATGCTAATTAAAAAAGATTTTCTTAAGCAATAAAATAAAAGAGAAGAGAACCGAGGGGGATCATATGTCTGACCCCATGAAAGAACTTGGCCATGGTCTTGCAGTTGTCAGCATTGCATATTCTCTACTCTACATGACTTGCTCTCCTTGATTGAGTCTCAGAGCCGGCCTCCCCTCACCTCTGTGCCCAGTGCACCTATTCCTCCACCCAACAACTGTGAGGGATTGTCTAGTTTGTGTCTGATCAAATCCCATATCGGGAAGCTCAAGACCTTTCAAGACTTTAAGATTTACATGTATGCCTTCTATGGGACTTCTTCCCTGCAACTTACCCCAAGGGAATCTAATTTTGCTCTCTGATGATAAAATAAGGCCAACCCCTCATTTACAATTCCAGAAACATCTGTTTACTGCAGTCATCTCTGCTCTGTCAGAGTCCCACAACTCTTGCTACATTCAGGGTTTTTGTTTTTTTAGATTTATTTATTTATTTATTTATTTATTTAACTGAGATCACAAACAGGCAGAGAAGCACACAGGGCAGGGGGTAGCAGGCTCTGAGCAGACAGCCTGATGTGGGGCTGGATCCCAGGGCCCTGAGATCATGACCTGAGCCCAAGGCAGAGGCTTAACCCAATGAGCCACCCAGGTGCCCCTACCTTCAGGTTTTAAGAACCTCCAGCTTTCTGGTCTCTTTTGTCTGAAAGCACATTGGCCAGAAGTGAGTGTGCTCCTCTTTGTGTGGTCTGGCAGTAGAGCACAGAGCTGACCAGCTCTCCTGCCGATCCTGACATGGATTTTTGGTCAGTGGTACTGAGGGTCACATCACTGTCTCTGGAAGCTGTATCTCTCTGTGGACTTGAAATGTGCAGACACCACCTTTTCACACCTGCTGCTGAGAAGCCTCATCTCCCCACCCATATTCTCAAGTAGGTTCTTCATCTTTCACCGTTGAATTGCACATTTATCCTGTTTGGTTACATCCTCCTAGGGTGACCAGCCCAGACTATCCAGAATCCTATGGGGTGCTAACATCTGGCACACCCACCATCCTTCCCACCTCAGGCTCAGACATGCCAAATCTTCATCTCTGTCAGTGTTGTCCCTCTTTCTAGAAGACTTGAGGAGGGAAGATGCCTGAGCTTCATCTCTGCCCCATCACCTGTGACTCACTGGAAGAGCCTGTTCCATGGGAAGAGAAAGGGCAACATGCCCTTAAGGTTTCCTCTGCCCATATTCCCTTCCAGAAAGATCCTCTGTGTTCCCAATATTGTCACTCTTTATATATGACTGTTAATTGTATGCCTCAATGCTAGTTTAGGTTGGTGGGGCAGGATGGCGCCACATAAATACAAGTTATCATCCTAATTGGCATCACTGCATACTTAAGCGGGTTTGAAACCTTGAGGCCTTCTCTGGCACTTCATGGGAGTGTAGTTCTTACGAAATCACTACACATCTGGATGTCTTATTTCCATAATTGCTGCACTTGAAAGGTGACTACTGGCCTGTTCTAGAATGAAAAGGCGTTAATTATGTTAATAATCGGGAATTCTGATGCAGCCTGAGTGCTGGAGGGGTGTGGGTTCCGCAGACCACAGAGAAAACAGGTAGCCAGTGACCTGTTGCCAGTGTCTAAGCAAATGGACATAGAAGGAAGTAGAGACACTGTAAAGAAATGTAAGAAAAACATGTAAAGGAAAAGCAGATTTATATAAAAGGTGATTGAGGCAATTTTTTGGTGTGACTAAACAGTGTACTTGATAGAATGAGGTAAATTAAATAGACCAGGGATGTGGTACAGTTTGCTTCTGCACAAAGTGTTCTATGGACTTTGTCCCTCAAGATACCTTCTTCCAAAACATGGCTTAAGTTGTGGGGATAAACGGAGAGAGTATTAGATTGCCTTTCCCCCACCCCAGAAGCCAGGGATTTATTTCCAAACCTTTTTTTTTTTTTCCTCATTTCACCAAAAAATAAAATAACTCACACCAAAGCAGTGTGTTGGGCTACTTATCAAGAGCTTGAAACATACAAATGCAATGTTATCCAACACTGACCTGTTTTATAGAACTGTTCCTAAACTACTTGGTCAAGAGACTGCGTTCACTTCAGACCCTTACATAAAACATTTGCCACCATGTTCTAAAGACCCTGCTCTTGATGGGGTGAGAAGGGGATCTGGCTTCTGGGTCAGTGGTCCTCTAGGATTGCTAGACTGGCAAATGGTAAAACTGTCCTCTGTGTGTCTCCCAAAGCTCCAGACACTGTCAAAGATGTCCGTTTCTAAAGGAACCTGAAATAGCTAAATGGTCCATTCTCAGCAATCAGGGTCATGAGGCTTAGGGAGAGAAAAAAGACACTTCATTAAAAACAGCTCAGAACATCTGTAAAACAGATTTACACATGACCCCCAAAATATACATTGTGTGAGCTTTTCTTTTATTCCAAAACCCCCAAACCTGCACCCTATCGACTGTAAGCTTCATTTGCCTGAAGTCTGCCACTGACGTAATGTTTTTCTTTTTACCCTTTTTAAACAGAGAAGGTAGTATGTAATACTGTTCTACTCTATGTGTCATCTTGTGGATATACAAGCATGTAAATTTAACTTCCTTTAACTTGCAGTTAATGCATTTTCCAACCAATGTAGGGTAATCTAGTTGGAGAGAAGTGGGGATTGCAGCAGGCAGGCTTTTCAATCACAGATTCGAAATTGCACTTCAGTTAATAATGAAATTCTTGCAGGAATTAGCTGCAAACTTGTACTCAAGAATCGAGTTTGAAGAGTTGTCCGTATCGATTTGTGAAGTGTAATGGTACTTCTCGTGATCAGAATGCTGCAGATTTGCTGCCTGCAAAGGGAGTGGGAAAGCAGATCAGAGCAGTCTGTCCTCGGGGAACCTGAGCTGTGCTGAAGCAAATAGCCCCTACTAATAACCAGTGGGGGGCCCAGGAGCCCAATCACTGTGTCCTTACTGTGTATCTTACTGGAGTATGATAAAGACCTGGCTTTATCTTATTACATTATAAATAAATTATTTTATGTCTATAGGGATATATTCATATACACACGTGCCTACATTTACATAATTATGTATATACATATATATAGTATCTATTTCTTATATACATATATATTACAAAATCCATTCTTTCATTAAAAACAGCTTTTTCATTGCTAGGAGCTTCTCGCTTGCAATTTCCATGCCTCTGAAAACTATTTTCAACTAAGACAATAAATAAATTGTAGAATTTACTGAATGGATAAGTATTTGAATTGAATGTGTCTGTTTTACATAATAACATAAAACCTGATTTCTTTTTATGTTTAATTAGAGTTTAACTCTTATCTTTCTTCTAAGAAACCAGTGAATAGGGGTGCCTGGGGGGGCTCAGTTGGTTTAAGTGTGGCTCTTGGTTACAGCTCAAGTCATGATCTCACGGGTCATGAGATGGAGCCCCATATTGGGCTCCAGGCTCAGCAGGGAGTCTGCTGGGGTTTCTCCCTCCCTCCCTCTCTGCCCCACCCCATGCATGCGTTCTCTCTAAGATAAATACATCTTTTTTTTTAAAAGAAACCAATGAATAATTTATACTTAAATACAACTATTTTTTGAAAAGTTATCTCAGTCCCTACTAACTTGTACTTCATCTTAATTCCTCAAAGTCCCCAGGATGCCCCCACCTCCTGGGCTTCATTTTTCTGAGCAACCAAACTGAAACTGTCTCTTTTTGAAAAGAGGAATTTACCTTGGGGATTCTTGGGAGAATATTGCCATTATATTCATCTAACAGTCAGCAGGGACCGAGTGAATAGTGTCAAGCTGGACTTAAAGGAAAAGCGTTATCACCCAAACGATCAGAAAATTGTAGGTTGCACTGCAAAGAAATGCCGGGCCTTCTCCCACCATAACAAGCCTGACTGGTCCCTCCTAGTGCAGCTGATCTCATTCGGCTGGGTAAATATCTCCTTTGGACAGGTGATCATTCGTTTTTACTCTTGTGTTGCTAATTTTTTTTTTCTGACCTAATATTTTAGTACAGCACTTCCTCCACGCAAGAGGGAAACTTGCATAGTTTGTCACAAGATGCGAGTTGGAAAACAAGCCAAGGAAACCCTCCCAGATCACAGTGTATGAGGTGAAAGAGGAAATTGCCCTTAACATGGCATGGCCTTCAATGAAAGGAAGAGAAAAATGCTGGCAGGGAGAGTCCCAGAGAGAGAGGGTGCCCCTCACCGTTAGCCTTTGCTCTTCCCCCATTGTTCTTTCCCCGTGTCCAAACCCCATTTCCCCGCATCTGTGTCAGCCCCTGGCCCACTGCCTGCGCACGGAGCCATCCCTCCCTGACTGGCACTTCTTCCTCTGTACCTGGTGGGTTCGGAGTCTGTTTTCTGTGATTATTGAGTTCCTATTAAACTTTTCCCATCTATTCCCCCCGCCACATTAAGGCAGGGACGCCACCTCACGTGCCTTTATATAGCTCTTGCACAGAGTAGACAATAAATGCGTGGAATTCTGTCAAGGAACTCATAAATGAAACGGATGTTCAGCAGTCCCCTCACTCACTGTAGCTTTCTTACTCAGCAGAGAATTGGTTCATGACTGTGGACAGGAGCTTGATATCTCCTCCCCAGGGGCCAGGCCTGCGTCTTCCTGGGTCCCCCTGAATCCCTAGCATAGGCCGGCCACACCCAGGATTCTCAGAACCTGCTCGCTGAATGGAAAGGCAGAAAGGGCCGCCTTCTGGATGCTTCCGCCCCGCCTGAAGTAGCTAGCGGGCAATCGCAGTCTCAGGACCCAGAACCCTGGCTGGCCTGGCTTCCTGCTGGGCCAGACCTGCAGCGGCAGTCAGAATTCCCCAGAGCAACATAACTGAAATGTGGCTGGATCATGAAGCAGCGCGAGATAACCAGGTGCGGCCTCGGCTGTCCTCCCCGTTTAGGAATGCTGGGAGGTAGCTAAACTCCGCCACCCACGAGAAAGAGGAAACGTTTCAAATCTACTTTTCCCCCCATTTTTCTTATTTTTAATCCTCAGGTCTGTCTGTTTCTGAGGCTCTTGAACTGTAATTGTTTTGCTTGCTACTTTTTGTCGGCTCAGTAAAAATACCCCCAATGTAACCTTCTTCCCCTTATCCCCTGCTGAGCCTTCCAGGGATCTGCCTCTTTCATGATCTGCAAGTGGGATTGGACTGGGGGAAGGGCGCTCTCAGCAGTCCTGCAGGCATCCTTCCAGCCAGCCCTGCCCACTGGGGAGTAGGCAAAGTCACCTGCGTGGGTGCAGGATTCCTGGATGTGGGCTCCTGGCTCACTGATTAATTAAACTTCCTGTAATAGAGCAGTGTGAGACTGCTACAGTATTTAGTCAACACTGTAAATCCTAGTTAGGAAAAATGTTCATTTTTTGTCTCATAGCTGAATTTAAAGTTTCCTTCTCTAGATGAACAGTGCCCACTGTTTTATGAAGTTGTAATTCAGCCACAAGCTATTTTGTTTTTCTCCCTCTCCAGTGTCCACTCACACGCAGAGAGCTCTTTTATGTTTGTATGCGTGTATGTTTAATTTGCACAAGTAATTCTGTTCTTGTTCATGTTCAAGGGATCATGTTCTTTTTTTTTTTTTTTACATTTTTTTCTAACACTACACTCAAAACCCCATTCATGTTACTTCATGTACATGTAGTTCTTTGCATCTAGAATATAGAGCCAGGTATGGACTTTCTGAACCATATATGGGCATCCTTTCTCTTCAGTGAATCCTGGCAGATTGATGGCATGGGGGCAGCGGCTTAATCCCCCACAGTGGTCCTTGAGGGTTCTCGGCTTCTGTACACCCTTACCAACATTCAATATTACCTCCCTTTCTGTTTGCCAGACACTTATATCCATTCTGGTGGGTGCAAGGTAATATTTCACTGTAAATTCATTTTGCATTTCTGGGCATATTTGTGCTTTTGTGAATTTCCTGCTTATAACCCTTGCCCATTTTTCTATTCGTATTCCTGGCTGATTTGTAGATAGTGCTGATATATTCTAGATATTTATATGTGGATCTAAAGATGGCAAATATTATCTTCATCCCTGTCATGTTTGTTAACTTTGTCATGTCCTTCACCGACTGGAAAATTATCAGCTGTTTGTCTTTGGTTTGTACTTCGAGAGATTTGCTTAAGAAGCCTTTCCCTAATCCCTGATCATAAAGATAACCTCCTACAATGTGTCCTTTTCACTTCATTTTCGAAATGTCATCCTATGTAAGTCTTTGGCACACATTTATTTTGGTTCCTTTCATCTAAATTTCACGTCCAGCACAAATCTTGACTATAGATTTAACATGTTTGTGTTGGAGCCTAACAAGCAGTACATGCTGAATGTTGGATAATTTGGCCAGAATTCCTTTTACCAGTGGTTCTCAAACTTGAGTATATGCTGGAATTACCTGGGAGCTTCATAGAAAGGCAGAGTCTTGATCTCTGCCAAAGATCCTAGCTCATTAGTTCTGGGGTAGGGGTCTGGAATCTGCTTTTTATCCAGTTTGAGATGATTCTGATGCAGGTAGTCTGTAGCTAGTACCCTGAGGGAAGCTACCTTGGAGTTCAGATGGGACAGGTGCATTACCTTAAGAAAAGTGAGCCACAACAATCCAAATAAGGGACTTTGAGCAAAGGACATGTAATGGAAAATTTACCTGCAACCCCAGTCCAGCCTTTGGGCACTACAGTCATTGGAGTGGGGGTGGCCCTGGGTATGAGGAAGTTAAGGCTTCTATCCCCAAGAGTTGTTGAATATTTTATAACCCTAGCTCTTTTCACACTGACACTGACTTTCTAAAGGGCACTGGAGACCAGGGATGGGTTTTTAGAGGCCATTACCACCCTAATTAACACCTCTCCTCTTCTTTTAAAGGTGCCCCCTGAAGTAGTAATGGAAATGTGAGATCTTGGGAGAAAGCTCCTTCCCAGGTTCCCACTTTGCCGCATTATAAAGGGAAAAAAGAAAGAACCAGAAAGACGTGGCAATTAAGAGCCATGGACAGTTTCCAGGCTTTAAAAAATGGCAGTAAGATATAATTGCCTTAAATTACTGAACTCAAAACTTGTTCCAGAGCACAGCCTACGTGGCTTCTTTCAAGGCTGGATCTCTCGGGATCAGTTCAGGAGCATATTCCCCTTTGAGAAGGATCCTTGTCCAGTACAGGGACAGGCAGAATTTGTACTCAGTGTCCAGCCTGGGTCATGTGACTGGGCCAGGTTTGTGCATGACCTCCTGAGTTCCAAGGACACTGGAGGAATTTATGCTATGGCTCCTGGGGACCCGGCCACTCTCCTGATCTTGGAGAATGTGCTGTGATTCCAACAGCTGACTTGTATTAACACGTTTGTCATTGTTACCAGGGTGGTAATAGTGATACCCTGTGGATTCATATAGCACAGTTTACACAGGACTTTCCCCTAGATTATCTCAGAATAATAATGGCTCCTTTTCATTGAGTGCTCAAAATGAGATGGATGCTTTACATACATTACCTTTAACACCCCCCCCCCCAAGAAATCTGTGCTTGTATAGCTGGGGAGACAGAGACTCAAAACCACTCACATTTCCTTTAAGCCACACAACCAATAAGCAGCAGAGCTGGAATCAGAATTCAAGTAGCAGATTCTCTAGTCATGTGCTGTGTATTCAGTCATTTAAAGAAAATGCAAATTTTATGTTTGTCTCAACCCATCAACATTTAAAATATAGCATATCTCTATCACTACTGGGTTGTATTAAGTTATGAGAAACTTTTGTATCTATTTAAACAAAGAAACTCCTGCAGAATCAGTACCTAAAAGCTTGGGCTCTATGTTTATTATTCAACGACTCCAGATCTTCCAGTTCTTAATTCAGTGATTTTAAGAGAGTTATATAGCCTCTCTGACTTCAGTTTCCAGATCTATTAACTGGAAAAAATAGCAAAGCCTATTTTGCATCATTCTTGCGAGGCTTGCCTGATGTAATACATACAGAGGGTTTAGGGAAGTGTCAGGCACATGGAAAGCACCCAATAAATGTTTGATGTTTAAAAAACAAATATGTGGTGATATGATGGCATTTGCCATGGCAGATTGGAGATGTACTTGCTTGGACCATGTACCAGGCTGTATTTAGTCTAATAAAACAATACGTGCAAAGATTTCTTCTTATTTACGAGACCTTAGATTTCGAGAGAGCCACAGCCCTGCAGGTTCTCCCTTTCAATCTGGCCTCTTCCAGAACTGACAACAGTTAAACATCTTGCTTGTTCTGAAAAGTTATGATAACCAAAGCACGCACAACATGAAAAGGGCTGTTAGGTCTTTTGAGCCATTGAGATCTCAGTGGAAATAACTTAGCCTGCAGCCCTTATGATGGAATACCATCTGACTGGAGGGATAAATTGCAGTTATGGGCACTTGCATGCACCCACCCCTCCCTAGACACGTGAGAGAGAAACACAGCCTGCACGCCCATTTCCAAGGCTCCCTCAGGGTCCACGCAGCCATTTTGAATTATCTCCGGAGCCATCGTGTACTAACTTTACCATTGCATTTAAGTGAAGGAAGGACCCCATTTCTAGAATGGATGTAAGACATATCTAAACTCATTTTCATAGATCTCTTAGAGCTAACGATACTTTTTCAGACACAGTCCTTTATTCCCTAGACTCCACCATCCTATCATCAACGGTACAGACATCTCCATAGTTCCATTTAGAACAAAAATAACCTGTGCTGGGAGTAAATATTTTAAATGGATCCATCCTACCAGTTATGGTAGAAGATTGATCACTGATTGAGACCACTTCATTCCAAATGCCACCCATTTTCTTTGTAAGCCATGATTAGATCTGTGGTGTCCAACTGAAGTTCTAGATTTTCTCTTGCCTCACAGAGTACACTGCTGATTGGCTCTTGCTGTCTCTCTGAGGTGACTCCAGTGGCTGACTGACCCTGTGCAGCAGGATCTCCCTTAGGGCACATTCCCAGCCAGGACTTTTCTTCCCATCAGCACCCCGCATAGCAACCTTATTATATAGAAGATTCTGAATAAAATATTTTAAGATAGTGGTAGCTATAACCCAAAACACAAGATTTGTTGGTAGCATTTCTTCCAGCTCCCAGTTTGGACTTTCAGTACTATTACATTTATATTTAAGAAATTTAAGTTTTGAGGGGCGCCTGGGTGGCTCAGTGGGTTAAGCCTCTGCCTTTGGCTCAGGTCATGATCCCAGGGTCCTGGGATCGAGCCCCGCATCGGGCTCTCTGCTCGGTAGGGAGCCTGCTTCCTCCTCTCTCTCTGCCTGCCTCTCTGCCTACTTGTGATCTCTGTCTGTCAAGTAAATAAATAAAATCTTTATAAAAAAAAAAAAAGAAATTTAAGTTTTGAACTAAAAACTAGCTGTAATAACTATGCCTACTTACTGAATTTAAAACCAAACCCAAATATCCATTTTTATTAAAATATACAAACAACCATTTTTTAAAAAACCAACCTAACAACCCAGTTCAAACCCATATGGACTTCTTAAATTAGAATATCAAACTTGTTCTACAAAGTGAAATTTTGTTTGAGACCCAAATTTTTAAAAATATCTTCTCAATTTATGCCAGAAAAATTCCGTTTATTATTATTTACCATTTACCAGTCATAAAATGGAAGAACTGAAACAAGGGGATTTTTTTCTAACTTGTCTTCTTTACCTCATTTACCCCCATTAGGATTTTCTCCAGAGGTACGAAAAAGAGTTGAGAGCAATTTTTTCCTTTAAACTCATTAATATTTTACATTAATCCCTGGTACAATAGGGTCAGATACACCCATTAGTTAAAGGGTCAATAAAACTGCATCAACAGAAGGGGGAGTTCAGGTGATTAATTCCCTGCAGCATCTGTGACTTAACAATAAACAGATATCAAAAGAAAGGAATTGGCAGCAACTTTTCCAACCTGGGGCCCAGAAAGTAAATCTTTTCTGTCTGTAATCACGGGAAGTTATTCTAGAGGGTGCCAGAGCCCTGGTTTGTGGTTTAGGTAGCATTGTGGAATAAATCAGAACATTTTGGGGTATTCTGGTAATTTTTTCCATCAGAATTACAATTCTGTTCCGCATCAGCCATTTATGATGAGGTTCTCATTATAATAACATTGATGGGCTATATATTTGACCAAGAAAAAAAATAGTTGTGATTTGGTAAATGTAGTGTGCGGGGAAGGGGCCTGCAGGCTGGAGCTGGACTGAGTTATCATCTCTTCTGTCATATAAGCGTCACAAATTCTTATGTTGGATATTCGTCTTTATAAATAATCAGCTGTGCAGGGAGTGAAAACTTAAAAAGTAAAATGGCAGTGTTTCCAAATCAGAAGAAGTGAATTTGAATTGCTGAGAAAGTAGATGTGACTGTCTATTTTACATTAAAATATTCAATCATTCAAACATTAAAATATTTAATGAGAGTATTAATGTTTTCAGAGAATGACTGATACAATATTAACTTAGAAAATTGCATAGAGTCAGGGCGCCTGGGCGGCTCAGTCAGTTAAGCGTCTGACTCTTGATTTCTGCTTAGGTCATGATTTCATGGGTTATGAGATCAAGCCCTGAGTCAGTCTCCTAGCTCAGTGGGGAGTCTGCTTAAGAGTCTCTCCCTTTCCCTCTGCTTTTCCTCCCCGCCACCATCCCCCAATGCTCACATGGTCTTGAAAGAAATAAAGAGAAAAGAAAATTGCATAGAGAAATATATGGGCTAAGTGCAACAGATATTCCAAGATGTAGACTCCTTCACTTAACAAAGACTTTAGTGCCTATTACATGCAAGATGTTGTTGTACATGCTGACATACGTGAAAATGGAATAAAAAAGTTCCCTGCCTTCATGGAGCTTCATACCAGTTGTGGGGAGGGGGCACAGCATACTAGTTTTTAGGTTTCTTTACAACAGCTCTTTTGAGATATAGTTTACATACCATACATATCACCCATCTAAAGTATACAATGCAATGTTATTGTTTTGTTCATCCACAGTTGTGCAGCCATCACTGTGGCTTCACAACAGTTTTATCACCCCCAAAAGCAACCTCATACCCAGTCACTTCCCATTTGCCCCTCTCTCTCTAGCCCGTGGCAACCACAAACTTTTCTCTCTCTAGATTCATCTCTTCTAGACCTTTCATATAAATGAAGTCACATAATGTATGGTGTGGCCTTTTGTGTCTGACTTTTTTCACCTAGTATAGTGCTTTCAGAATTCGTCTGTGTTGTAGCTTATGTCAGTCCTTCATTCCTTTCTTCTACCAAATAATTGTTATGTTGTATTATATGTATTATGTTATATTATGTTATGTTGTATTATATCCATTGTATAGATAGATATGCCACGTTATATTTATCCAGTCTTCAGTTGATAGTTATTTGGGTTTTCTCTACCTTTTGTTAATATGAGTAATACTGCTATGAACATTCATGTACAAGTTTTCACGGAGACCTATGTTTTTGTTTCTCTTGGGTAGGGAATCCTGGGTCATATGGTAAATCTATGTTTAATCATTTGAGGAATTACTAGAGTCTCTTCCAAAGTGGCTACATCATTTTATATTCTCACCAGTAGTGTATGAGAGCTCTGATTTCTCCACATCTTTATTATTATCATTATTTGCTAATGTTTGTGTCTGACTTTTTTCACCTAGTATAGTGCTTTCAGAATTCATCTGTGTTGTAGCTTATGTCAGTCCTTCATTCCTTTCTTCTACCAAATAATTATGTTATTTTTTAAATCCATATTCTTTATTTTTTATCCATATTCTTTATCCATATTCTGTATTTGATGAACATTGTCATCACACTTTACTTCTTTAAACATGATTTCCATTAGGTCTTTGAGCATATTTCTTTTTGGTTAAAGCCATCCTAGTGGGTATGAAGTGGTGTCTCATTATGGTTTTGATTTGTATTTCCCTGATGGCTAATGATATTGCTCATCTTTTCATGTGCTTATTGGCCATTTGTATACCTTCTTTGAGGAATGTTTATTTAGTACTTGGGCCCTATTAACTGAGAGAAACTGGGAAAGGCATGGTCAGGGAGGGCTCTCTGGTAGCCATGACCTGAGTGCTGAGTGGGAGCCAGTCACATAGAGGAGAGTATTCTGGACCTAAAGAGCACCAGGTGAACCTTGAGTGAATTTGACTTGTTGAAGGAGCAGATGGACCAGTGAGGCCAAAACACGGTGGGTGAGAGGGGACAGGGTAGGAGAGATGACTGGGCACTAGAATAAGTGTTAGTTTGGTGCAAGTGCTATGGTAGGAATAAAAGATTGGGGTGGGCAGGAGTTAAAGTAGGGTACTAGTTAGGAGGTCACTGCATTAAATACAGATACAGGTGATGGCGATGGATTGCTGTAATGGGACTTGAGATGTACTTTCAAGGTAGTGGCATCAGGACTAGCTCTTGTGTCAGATGTAGGGTGTGAAGGAATGAGGTAATACAGAGGACCACTAGAGTTTGCCAAGGTAGTTGGTGAGATGACAACCACCACCTGAGGTGATGCAATTTCAGCTTCAATTTTAGAGAATAATTCTACTTTGTCAGTGTTAAGTTGGAGAGCTTCTTGGATATATGAATGGTTTCTCATCAGATTTGGAAAGTTTTCAGCCATTATTTCTTTGAATATTTTTTCGCCGCAGTCTCTCCTCTCCTGGTACTTCCATTATACATGTACTGGTACACTTAATGGTGTCTCACATTTCTCTAAGGCTCTCTTCATTTTTCTTCATCATTGCTTTTTCTCTGTTCTTTGGATTGCATAATCTCTATTGATATATCTTAAGTGTGCTGATTTTTTTTTCTGTCTATTCAAATCTACCATTGGGAGTCTCTAGTGAACTTACCATTTCATTTATTGTACTTTTCAATATCAGAATTGATTTCCTAAAATTTTGTCCTTAAAAAAATTTTTTTTCTCTTTATCCATATTCTGTATTTGATGAACATTGTCATCACACTTCACTTCTTTAAACATGATTTCCATTAGGTCTTTGAGCATATTTCTAATGCTGCTTTGAAGTTCATGTCTGTTAAATCCAACTTCTGGATCCTTTCACAATTGTTGCCTGATTTTTTTTTCCTATATGGGTCATATTTTTGTGTTTCTTTGTATAGTCATAATTTCTTGTTGGAAACTAGACATTTTAGATAACATTATAGCAATTCTAGTTACTGGTTTCCCTTCCTCCAGAACTTGTTATTATTATTTTCTCACTTATTTCTTTCTTTCTTTTTTTTTTTTTTTAAGATTTTACTTATTTATTTGACAGAGAGGAGACAGCAGGCAGAGGGAGAGAGAGAGAGAGAGAGAGAGAGAGAGATTAGGCTCCTCACTAAGCAGGGAGCCTGATGTGGGGCTTGACCTCAGGACCCTGGGATCATGACCTGAACCTAAGACAGATGCTTAACTGACTGAGCCAACGAGGTATCCCTGTTCATTCATTTCTTCCATGACTGGTAATATTATTGTAGTGGAATCTATTTCTTTCCACCCTCTCCACAGTATAGAGCCTCTCATGAAGCCTTCTCAAGATTGCAGCCTGGGGCATTTGCACAGTCACCCTCGGATGATGATGGTTTTACCAGTCCTTCTGTCTCTTTCTGGGATTTCTCCATTAAGCCATCTGCCTCTTTGGTATCACATCTAACCATGAGCCTATATTAATTACTAATTGCTGTGTATGTTCTCAAAAATGCTCTAGGGCAAAAATTGCTCTGCAGTCTGATCCAGATAAATTTGGGCCCCTTTGCGGGGGGATTTTTTAAATTTTGTTTGTTCTGACCCCAGGAGGGCTCTCTTTTGGACTATCTCTTTTCATGGTTCTTTTTGATAAAGAAAGTGGCCTACAATTTAGCTTGCTACTGCAATAAAACTACTAGCCTTCCCTTACTTGCTTACTACCAAAAGCTTCTTTGTTTCTGGAGGATCCTTGGGCTTGAACTTCCTCATACTCTGTTCCAAATAAAGTCAGTTCCTTTGGGGACAGCTTTGGAGATCTTTGTTCTTATGGCCTGACTCTTTCTTGCACAAAATATCTGAGACACAACTCTGGAGCTGGGGGAGGGCACAGTGGCCAGTTTCTCTCAGAGTGACACCACTTCTTGATGAGCAGAGTAGCCTCTGGCCTTCTCAGCTTACCTCTTCCAGCATGGACTCTCTGGCCTATGAATAAACTGGGGCAAGGGCAATCAGGGCACCACTATTCCCAGTATGCCACACCTGAAAGGAAACATCTGCTGTCTGTGTGGGAACTGGGTGAAGGAAGGGAGCCTCTAGTTTCTCAGCTGTGCTTGCCTAGAACTTAGCCTCTACAACACATAGTTGGGCAGGATGAGAAATGTTAGTGTCCTGCCCTGCCTGGGGGAGTATCATAGCCCCTACCTGACAACTGGCAAGAATAGGAACCCTACATTCTTGGCTACACCAGTCTAGAGTGGAGTTTCCATCACACTGAGCTGGAAAGGGTTGGAGGAGATTGTGGTTGACATGCCACAGACTTTCATTGTTCTCATTGAATGTGTTAGTGGATTTTCTTGAATAAACATTTCATCATTTGCTGTATGCCCTTAAGATAATTTTAGAAAATAATTTTAGAAAAATAATTTCTACCAATTATGCTTCTTTTGCTGGGATGTGAGTCTGTGGACCTTGCATTACCATTCGAAAAGTCTGTAACACCATTTTTACACAAAAGAACAAAAACTAACAAATTATGGATTGACTCCAGCATTTAGCAAGCATTTTCTCAAAAAATGAAGTCTAGGGCACCTAGGTGGCTCAGTGGGTTAAGCCACTGCCTTCGGCTCAGGTCATGATCTCAGGGTCCTGGGATCGAGTCCCACATCAGGCTCTCTGCTCAGCAGGGAGCCTGCTTCCTCCTCTCTCTCTGCCTACCTCTCTGTCTACTTGTGATCTCTCTCTGTCAAATAAATAAATAAAATCTTAAAAAAAATAAAGTCTTATCATTTCAGGGAGAACAACTGACAGCATTTGTTGCCATAAAATTGAGTTTTCAAGCAAAAATTAGAATTTTAAGGCTGTGTAGTCACCATGGGGAGTTTAACGGTGTTCTAGTATGTAAAGGCTTTTCTGGTGAGATCAGTGGTGATATTAATGAATGTGATTTTTTTTAATATTATGTAACAAAATGCATCAGCATTTTGTGCAGATCTTTACAATTCTAGTAGACTGGTATTTTTGAGATGACAAAAAACATGAGATTACAAAATTTTGTATGGCAAAAGACCTATTCAAAGTGCAAGATAAACTAAGG
>PISX010021082.1:0-34383 GCA_004024625.1 Mellivora capensis
GATAAAGAAGATGTGGTCCATATACACTATGGAGTATTATGCCTCCATCAGAAAGGATGAATACCAGACTTTTGTAGCAACATGGACGGGACTGGAAGAGATTATGCTGAGTGAAATAAGTCAAGCAGAGAGAGTCAATTATCATATGGTTTCACTTATTTGCGGTGCATAACAAATAACACGGAGGACATGGGGAGATAGAGAGGAGAAGGGAGTTGAGGGAAATTGGGGGGGAGATGAACCATGAGAGACTATGGACTCTGAAAAATAACATGAGGGTTTTGAAGGGGTGGGGGGTGGGAGGTTGGGGGAGCCTGGTGGTGGGTATTGTGGAGGTCACGCATTGCATGGAGCACTGGGTGTGGTGTAAAACTATGTATGAGTTCTGTTATGCTGAAAAGAAATTTAAAAATAATGTTAAAAAAAATAAATTAAAAAAAAAAAGAATTCTTCTTCCAGTAAAATTCTGCCCAGTAATCTTCTGCCCAGATTCTCCCATTTGGAGTTAATGCCATGTTCCTCCATCCGTTTAAAGCATTCAAGGTCTGAAGGTATCTTTCTTATGGTACTTACCAAGGTCATTTCATATTTAAGTTATCTATGCATGAATCTGATTGGATCACTTGGCTGGGAAACAATGTGAAGGGATTCCGGGGGCTAAGGATTTGCCTAACCTCAATGACTAATTTATTTTTTACTCCAAAACTGCCCTTCACTTAACTTCTGTTCAAATGCCTCATCATTCCCTGAAAGTTTGCTAGCTAATTCCCACCTCCAAGCTTCTACACGTACTGTCCCCACTGCTTGAAATTCTGTCTACTCAAAGGAAACAAAATCCATTCTTTAAGGCTGACACCAAAGCCTCCTTGACCACATTGGCCAAAATAGACCATCTAGATTCCCACAGCCTCTATTTATACCACACTGGTCCCTTATCCCCTTGTAATTTCTTATCTGCATTTACAATTTTTATCTGCCCAACTAGATTATAAGTGCCTAAATGGAGATACCATATTTTATATAGCCCTGTTTCCTCCATGGTGTTCAGTAGAACCTTGTTTGTGTATCATAAACATCCACTATATGGTGGATAAATGGACTTTAGTCCAGTATTTTACTTGGCATCTCCAGAGAAATAAGACAAGTATTGATCGATAAACTCCTACAGTACTGGCAACATTTCTGCTTCTGCTACTACTGTGAAAATATCATCTGGATTACTATCATTCTTGTTCTTCTTATAGAATTACTGTTGAGTGCTTACTATGTGCAATCTAATTTGCCGAACACTTTACTAATATTATCTCAGTGAATCTACACAGTAACCCTAAGGTAGCAACTTCTTAGGTAGATAGTATTAGTAGCCCATTCGTCTGAGTCACATATCCAGGAAGTGAGAGAGTCTGGATTCAAACCCAGGTGTGACTAAGGTCTATATCAATGTTTTTGTTCACTAAATAATTTGTATCCCATGTATCACTGTTCAGAATATGTTCCAGAAGTTTGTAAAGGGTGCTTTTCCATTTGCCTGCCTACTCACCCTGGTTCTCAGGGATAGGCATGGGGATCTAGAATAAAAAAATGGCCCCACTCAAGAGTTTAGAGACAAGCCACCATTATGTGGAAAGGAGCCACCTCTCATAGTTTCCACTGCCAAGGGACTTAGCCACCATCTTGGCATGGTTCTCTTTGGTGCCACTGAACACTCTTCACCTTTAGAAGGACAAGAAAACCCTCTCAGCCTTTTGACTCCCTCACTGCATGCTTTTCTCAGTCCACGTGGCCAGCTAGAACTTTAAAAAGATTATTGGTTAATGCTTTGCAAGACAGACAAGTGACATTTCTGATTGCTCAGGGTCACCTGCTCTTGCTCCCCTTCACTCGTAGCCCGCGGAACATCCTGTGTGTCCACTGCATGCATGTCTCAGGGTGTAAACACCTTTGCCTCAGAACCCTAGCATTGTCATCATTATCTCCACCCCCAGTGCCCTGCACAGAGGCAAACTCGGGGGCCTCTCGCCCTCAGCTGTTCCGCCATGTCAGTCTCACGGGCAGCGGGACACACATTCCAGAGGCGGGGGGATTAACCTCCAAGATGACACTCAGTTTTAGCTTTAGCTTCCCTAAATCCTCAACAAAAACTTTAACAGCCAGATCTGATTTAGGACCTTAACTGTAAATCTCCTCTCTTCTCATGCATTCACTAAAGGGATGAGTAGAATCAGTTCAGACCTTTTCTAGTCATTTGTCCCCTATGTTTCCTGGAGAATTCAATGGGTGATGGGTAAGAACTTTCGACATCACGAGCCTTATTTAAAGGCAAGTTAAAAAAGAAAAGAAAAAAGGAACTGGAGGGTGGGGAGAAACATTAGTCAATGCCTCCCATGACATAGTAAGCCAGAATATGAAACACGGATGGGAATTTATAAAAAGATGTGAAGCAACATCATTCATTTACAGAAACGAAGCCAACTTGCTTGAACGGGAAAAACAGCAGTAACCGAATTTGTTCGCAATTCTTAGAGCCTTGTTGATCAGCAACTGAGCCCTGCCATGAGAACAGATCTCCTTTTCACTCAAGTGAAGATATGCAGGGGTATTTTCAAAAGTAAATAAATAGCCACAAAGAACAAAAAAGATCAGTAGAGAACTGAGTCTCTCAAGAACATCCCTGACAAAATAAACCCCATGTTTATGTATACTCCCTCAACTGGCCTGAGCCAGAAATCTCCCCTGCAACTTAAAACCAACTGCACAGGAGTTGAGAGAAATGTCCGGAATTAGCTTAGTCAAATGCTGCCTTAAATAAATGCTCTTCTGGAGCTTAACAAGATGCTAGTGCCAAAGCAGTTTAGTTTGACCGTAGCAATTCCCACTTTTTTGCCATCATGCATCACATTATCTTTTCTTTGGTTATATGGTACCTTTAGATACCTCTTAAAAATTCCAGTTGGTATATTTTAAAATAGTGTCTAGCTTTTTCCTGATTATAAATGTTGAGTCATTATTAAAAAAAAAGTTTAAATCCTCAAAAGTAATAAATAAATAAAAACCATCTGTACCTCATCTCCTCCCAGTCTTTCCATGTATATACAAATTTTATAACAATATACAGATTTTTATATCCTTTTTTCATCTTAAATAATCTTCAAAATGTGGGGTTGGGGGGGTTGCTCTATAACATTTCCTCACGTAGACTAGACATTCAAAAAATCTATTGTTTGATTACTTTCAAGATTTTGTTATTATAAATAATAATACTTTGGTGAACATCCTTGGACATAAAATTTTATTTGCCTATCTGAATATTTCCTCAAAATAATTACCTAGGACAAGTACTGCCAGGTCAAAGTGGCATATTATTTGAGAACGAGTATAAAACAATTTCATTTGAAAATGTTAATGTGGGTCAGAGTAACTTGAGTTTCAGCCAAACTAGGTGGGGGAAACTTCAAAAAAATGACCCTTGAGTTGCCCAATTTGATAACTTAGGTCCTGGGGTATCTGCGTTTGTAAAAAACAAACTAAACAATGAATACATTGCATATCCACAGGTCCAACTGTGTTTTCACCTGTAGCCATAGAATGCATAAGTACCCATGACAACATAGTCATCATCTTAAGTTATAATTAACCGCAAATGAAGGCAGCCACTAATACAGCTCTCACTGCACCTGCCACAGGGCCGAGAAAAGGACTCAACTCCAGCAAAGCCAGTTACATACTGGACATAGTCAGGGTTTGCCCCAGGCCCATGCTATCACCAAGATGTCATGACCAAGATAGGTGAGAGAAAGCCCATTTTAAGAGATCTTTGCTTAAAGACTGAAGGGAATCCTCTTATCCCTGAGAAATTGCATCTTTTATAAAGTAGGCATCGTATCGCGAGCTTACACTTTAAGGAGGATTTAAAACAAGTGACCTATAATACGGCTATCATTGTCCTAAAATCATACACAGAAACTGTTCAACAAGACCGTCTCAGCAAGAAAACCACTGTTTCATTATACTAAAATTCTCCAAGTGAATTCCACAGACCCTACCTCTGATGCCAAAAGTTACTCAGTTTTCCTGAGAGATGTGCCTCACATACAGCTGACAGTGTCTCAAATTTGTACATGCTCTCTTCCCATCTTCCCATTGTCTCGTGCCACAAAGGCCACCGCTTCCGACCTGGCCTCCAGCAATCCGGTCACAGCTACATCTCATTCAAAGTCCGTTATGTTCCTTTATGCTAAAGAAATGGATTTCCCAAACCCTCTGAGCTCTCTCAGGCCTCCTCAAATGCTATTTCTTCCCCCTGACACAGATCCCCACCCTGACCACTCCTGGTCTAGAAGAATCCTCTGTATTTCCAAAATTATCACAAATGCCTTCTCTCCTCCTGAGAGCCCTTCCCAAGTTCCTCTAGGAAAACCCAAAACCTTCCACCTCAAAGTTCCCACGGCACATTCCTCTAGGACCATATCTATCTACCATGCTACTTAGTGACTACTTAACTACTGATCTCCCAACTAGAGAGTAATATCCTTGAAGATAAGATCAATGTCTTCACCCCTATATCCTCAGAACCTAGGATATAATTTATAAATATATGCTTAAATCTGAAAGACCAGTAAGCAGGTAGGTAGCATGGTAAAATGCTACCTACAACAGAGAAATAGCTGAGAAACCAAAATAAATGAACTGAAGGCACCAAAAGCCCCAAGACATTCCAGCTGTGAACTGCGTGTGCAGAGCATGACGACTTATTGTAAGGAACCACATGCTGGAATGTTTGCAAAACCAAATTGTGCTAATGAAAAACATCCACAGTTTTTTACTATGTGGCAATAATCTTATTTTTTTTCTCAAAAGGGAGAATATCATCTAATGATAAACACAAGTTCTGTAAAGTCTCACTGGTATAATCCAAACATTTTCTTTGGTGCATTCTAAACATATTTGATATAAATGATGCCAGAATCACATGCAAATACACATGACCCCAAAGACGAATGGCAGAAAATGTAGAGAATTCCCAGAGTTAGGAAGGGAGAAAATCAAAGCCATTGAGTCAAGGGTTATCTCAGATCTGAAGAGAGTACTGGTTCTAAAGAGACCAAGGGCAGGTATTGAGGTTTTTTAAGCTCTCAAACACTCTCTTGTCTTTCCAATAAGGCAAAGAAACAAGGAGAACTACTGCAACACCGCAACGCTCCTGGGCTACAAGAATAAGCAAGAAATACAGGGGTCATCTAGTGTAGCTTCCCACCCTAAGAAGGGATCCCTTTCCCAATGTCCCTGACAAACGGGGGCTTGGGCAACTCTATGCCTGTCCTGGGAGCTGGAGATGAAAAGCAGAAGATGGGAAAGCTCTCTCTCCTCGTGGACCTGGCATTCTAGTGGGAAAGGAGGACAAAAAGCAAGAAAACAAAATCATAACTAAACATTATAATGTTGATGATTGATCAGAGTTACTGGAAGAGAGAAAATGGCAGATGGGAAGTGACCTGTGGCAGGAAGGGGGAATCTTTTAAACTTCCCTGGTAGTTAGGAAGTTCTTGGAAATGCTCTTCTGGCTGAGACCAGAAGGACAAGAAGGAACCAGCCATGCCAACATCTAGGGGAAGAGCATTCCTGCCAGCACAAAGGCCAGTGTGACTAGAGAGTAAGCAAGGAGGAAAGTGATGTGATTGGTGCCAGAGGAGAGCCAGGATCAAACAGGATCGTGCAGGTGTCCCATCATGGGGAGGCAATGCCTCCCATCCAAACGGGACAGCACTATGAGGATATTCCCTCCTTCCCAGAGCTGTATTCTGCCTTCCTGTCATTTACCTTCAGAAATTCCCATTTTAACATGAGCCCAGAAAGCAACACTCCCTTCTTCCCCAAGAAAACACTTCAATAATTTAAAGTGGCCACTTGATCTTCTCGGGCCTCTTTTCCAGAAAAAGCAAATCTTTTTCTTCTACCACCTCAGGACATGATTTACAGATGCTTAACTTTCCTAGTCATCCTCTTCCAAATAATTCTCTCATTAGACAACATCCCTCCTGAACCATGCCATCAGAAATGAGCAGGCCCCCCAACTGCTAGGGGCACTCACAAGGTGCTTAAGTTATAAAATCAGACAAACCAGGTTCCAATCTGGGCTCTACCACTTATCAGTTGTGTGACCTTAAAAAAAAATCAATTAACCTCTCTAAGCCTCTGCCTCCTCATGTGTGAAATGGGACTTATAATATCTACATGGGAGAATTGTTGTGAGGATTAAATAAGAGAATATATGTAAAGTCCACAGGGTCATGAATAGCATGTAGTAAATGTTCAGTAAAGTGTAGTTGTTATTACTAGTTTAGCCATTATTACTAGTTGTTGTTGTTAGTATTAGGATTAATATTAGTATT
This sequence comes from Mellivora capensis, assembly GCA_004024625.1. Lineage (NCBI taxonomy): Eukaryota > Metazoa > Chordata > Mammalia > Carnivora > Mustelidae > Mellivora > Mellivora capensis. The sequence goes on from PISX010021082.1 coordinate 6,390, forward strand.
AGTATTAGTATAGAATCTCTGCCAGTCTCCATCTTGGTCTAAAATCTCTATCTGTTAAAATGCAAGCTAAATAAACATTTGTTTATGTTTTTCCTAGCTTTGTTGTGTTTGCAGCAGTGGGGTCCAGGGAACAGTTTGGGGGCTAGAAGCTATGTAAATGTACACTAAACCTCTTTTTCTCAATGTCTTTTGCATATAACACAATAGCCCTAATCTGATCATGGAAACAGAGAAAGATGAATGCAGCATTAAACCATAACATTGGGATGCATCTAGCCTCCAGTTACTGCAGAAATAAAACCATGTTCATATGACACAGATAATGCTGCATATAACTGAACAATGTCTGATTGCCTTCCAGGGGGCAAGAGAATGCTCTCAAGCATCCTCTCAGTCCTCATCGGAGCCAACACAGAAGTCCTTAGTAAATACCAAGGAATGAAGGAAGGGGGAAGTCACTGAGAAGTCTACCTATACTTACAGGGTCACATCTGATGATGAAACTCACACAGTCTTGTCTCTCAAAGGGACACAAATGGCATATATTTTAGGCACAGAAACAGAGACTCCGAAACATGGAAAGGGACTTGCCTAAGGCCACATCCCTAACTTGGGTCAACCCTAGGACCCTTAATCTCTTCCCAGGAAACCATCTTAGCGAGGCAGTCATAGGTCTAACTCCCAGACAGTCCTTGCCCCCCTTCAAAGTCTTCTTGCAGAACTGTACTATAAGGCAGAGGAGAGTAGGTTTCCCCATTTCCATGGTTTGCATCCCTAGCTCATGTGAACTCAGAGTTCCTTTGGGAGTAGAAAGTCAAGGCTGGCATCCCCAAAGCTGCATAAATCTCTCACCTAAGGAACATCATCATTTTTCTCTTGTCACAACTCTTCCAGCCTAATATTTGACAGCTCCGATCGGGTACTGTCCAAACATTTATTAAAACATTTTAAATGATGAATATATCCAATTATTACTATTAATGCAGCTAATACTGACTAATGAGGGGGAAACGCAGGAGCTGGTGTCCCGCAATTCATTACCCCTGCCTTGTCAACAATTCAAAGCCCGAAACCTAATCATCCATACCGGGTCCTGTTATATTTCACACGTCACTTTTAATAAGTCACTCAGTGCCTATAAATTAATGTAACATGTCGGCGTTTATGAGTGCGGCTTTGTCGCTGTTAACAAATGATGTTCTGGCCCAGTCTACAACAGCTAGGCAGTGACGAATGATGGAAGATGATTTCTTTCCAAACTATAAACTATACACTGGGGATTCCAGTAATACATACATACATATATACATACACAAACATACATGTGGGTGTGTGTATATATATATGTTTTATATTTATATATGTATATATATATATATCTCCACATATTGTATACATCTAAGCACATAAAGATATACCCACAAAAACTAACAAAGCATGCCAACACACACACACACACACACACACACAGGCACAAATGTGGAATAAATATGATGGATAATTTGTGGCAAAGAGCATGCCAACACACACACACACACACACACACAGGCACAAATGTGGAATAAATATGATGGATAATTTGTGGCAAAGAGCTGTGCAATAACCCCTATACTTTCTTCTCCAAAAGATTAAATATACAGCACTGGGAACCATGACAGTCCCATAAATGTGGTCAATGTCAATTTCAAATTTGTTATAAGTTCTGGTCTGTTGCTCCTGGCCAGGTTTCAGGACAACCTGACATCCCAACTAATAATGAAGGCCCAGTGGTGTTGATGAAAAAGGGAGGGTCAGTGTTATGATAAAAATACCAGCAGTTAGAGGAAGGGTCCACATTTTTATGTCAAAACTGATGGTCGCTGGATGTTGGGATGGAAGAGAATACTTATTGGCTTCTAAGCAGATCTGGATAATTTATATTTCCTTCTAAGCCATGACTTCATATTTCACAAAATCATTAGCATGTAATTTGGGTGTAACCCAACCTCTGTATTTTCATTGGATTCAAGAGTCAAGAAGAGAGGACACATCCTTAACAGGTGTCCTTTTCGGTTCCCTTGCCCTGCCCGAGGCAACTCCGGCACTGACAGAAGAGTCTGGATCCTCGCACACGTGTGTTGAGCACGACACACAATGACAAAACTCCAGGAGCAAAGAAGGCCAGGAATTTCCCTGGTAGTTAGTCTACATTCAAGGCCACAGCTTTGTGGGCTGAGTTCTTAGTGTAGACAACAACTCTCTCTGCTTGCCTTGATTTTGGAAAAATACAATGCGTGCCACTTTTTGGAGTGTACCAAAGCTTCCAGGGAAATTCAAAGTGGGAGAAATCAAGAGGAAGATGAACCATGAGCGACTATGGACCCCGAGAAACAATCTCGGGGTTTCAGAGGGGAAGGGATGGGGGGAAGGGGTAACGAGGTGATGAGTATTGAGGAGGGCACATGCTGTGATGGTCACTCGCTGTTGTACTTAAATAATGAATCACTGAACACTACATCAAAAACTAATGATGTACTGTACAGTGGCTAACTGAACACAATTAAAAGAAAAAAAGATTTCTTTTAGAGGAGAGAGGGGCAGTGGGAGAGGGAGACAAGCAGACTGTCTACCCACTGAGCACAAAGCCCTGATACAGGGCTCGATCCCAGGACCCTGAGGTCATGACCTAAGCCGAAATCAGGAGTCGGACATTCAACTGACTGAGCCACCCAGGTGCCCCCATACAATTATTTTTTTAATTATTATTATTTTCTTTCTCTCTGCCATCCCATTTTAATTCCAGAAATTGATTTGTTTTTTAAATAAACATTAAAATTAACAAAATTTGAAAAAGTACATTTTTGAAAAGTTTGAAATGGATCCTACATTGTCTTTATCATACCTCCTCTATGATGGACTTTCAACCATTCACTCTCAGAGCCCATTTTCACTCATCTTTCCCACTCACCTCCAAAATTCAGAAGATACCATCACCCCCTGACTATACAAACCCTACAAAAACTTAAAAAAAAAATTTCCCCTGAAGTTTGTATCTATCTCTGAGAATTCTGTAGTAGTTTTGTGGCAAGGATTTAGCTCAAACACAGTGGCCAAGATTCAAATTAAAGTTATATGAGAAATAAATAACAAAAATAGATACTACAGATCTTTTGCCATACTCCCCATTCTACCATTAAATTAATATTCATAAAGAAGAGCTTTAATTTAACTGCCTAAACAAAGATTCATGTTTTACAAACCCAGAGTCTATAGACTTTCATATTACTCATGGCTCAGAGTTTAATCTGTATCCAAGAAACACTGGCATGCTACACGTGCCGCTTGTTTTCTCTCTTTAGTTTCTCTCTAAAGGAAACTAAAGTAAACGGTGCAAACATGTTTTCATGTTTATTACAAAAGTATCTGAGTTGTACTTAGCCTGGCAAGGACCGCATTGCCCAATTTGTTTTTCTGGGGTCTCCAAATGTCTAAGTCAAGTCTAACACTCTCCACACAGCCCCAGAGAGTGGAGAGACACCGAGAGTGATGCAAGGGCACTCTTTCTCGTTATTTGAAAATTGGGCAATGTGTGATGCTCAAGAAAATGGTTGGAAAGTACAGTCTGGGGTCACATACCACACAGCCAAGTGGAAAGGCTGGTGGACCAATGCGTTGAGTGATGACTTGGTGCCCCAGTCTACTGGTGTTTGCACAACTTTGGGGCAATAAAGATGCTGGAAAAGCGGCACAGCAGGCAAGGGCCAGGGCCATATGTTGCCAGGGGCGGGTGTAGGAGTGGCATAAGTGAAACTTGAGGGGATTTCAACATGTGTGATGTTGAAAGCATTCCCTTGTAACCTACTCTTGAAAGGATTCAAAATGACTTCATAAAGCCAACTCACAGCCACCGAAGGAGGGATTATGTTCCCCTGACAAAGAGGGAACGGGAAAGAAAAAAAAGGATGATGTGTAATTTTCCTTCAGAAGCCTGAAGGGAGGCATTTGACTTTATGTCCTCCCAGGTCTGATGTCTTCTGGAGTGTGTCAGAAGGAAAAGGCACTTGGGATGTGTGTGTGTGTGTGTGTGTGTATGTGTGAGAGAGAGGGAGAGAGAGAGAAAGTGAGGCAGAAATGGAAGACACTAGAACTCTGGGCACCGTGTGGAATGAATGCAGAACACTGTCTGCTCTGGTCGCTCTATAAAGATATCAACCCAGGAGGAGACAGCTGAAAAGCGCTTTTCCCAGCAGAGGACTTCACAAGGCACAGCAAAACCCCGCTGGGAATAGGGACAATTTGCATAACAATGTGCTGTTGCTTATCCGGAGACCCAAAGGATAGGATACCCTTAGAAAATACACCACACTTTTCAGTCCAGCCCATCGCAGAGAAGGGTGCTGCCATTCAGTTTGTCCAAGCAGAGGAGGGTGGACCTCCCCCCTCTTTTAGTATTACATTACCACACAGAGTCGATGAAATCTTCATAGTTCCTCTTCCAAAGCATTTATTTATGTTGCCATATTGGGTTCTCCTTTTTTTTTTTTCCCAACTTTGGCACAAGTCCTCATATGCACCCCCCCCAAATTTATTTCATTTTTATCTTTGGGGACCCACCCAATTCCAAAGTTTCCCTATTCCCCTTTCATTTCACTATCCTGCCTTTTCATCCAGGCAGTGACTTAGAATCATGCCTGACACATTCAGTCCTCCATCTTGAGAACACTGGAAAGATTGTCTTTATTCTTTCATGAAGATGATCGGAGGGTCTATTCTCTGCTGCACTAGGGGACACCTATTTTGTTTGCCTTTCTTTTGAATTTGAAAGAGGCACCTCTGAGGGTGATATTTATTCCTGCTGTTTTGTTTTGAGGACCAGGTAGAAAGACTGTTGAAGAAAGCCAAGAAAGCCCAGAGAAGGCAAAATTCTAATTCCACAAAATGCCAAGCACTCACAAAAGGCAGGGTTTCATGCTCCAAAGGTGCTAACTGTTGATCAACAAGCATTCTACCTGGTGCCCGATACAAAGTTTTCTTCTTTGCCTGAGCACATTGGCAAGGGCTAGATACAGAGGGCTGAAAGCAAACGTGCACGCCCTCCACTTCAACCCGAGGCGAAGTAACATGTGGCCACATTACCAGAAATACAATATATTGGGAGGACTGAGGTTCTGTGAAGATCCCCTCTGCTCTCTCATGCACTCAGCCCTCCTAGAGCCTCACATCATTTCTGGATGTCATAATTTAGGAGAGACAAGGGGAAAAAGTCAGTAAGAGAAGCAATAAAACCCCATTTAGCATCTATTATAGACCCTAGATGATGTTAGATGTTTTCCAATATTATCACCATTTTAAGGATGAGAAAGCTGAGGCTTAACCGCATAGCCCATGGCCACAGAGCAAGGTAAGGAGCATATCTGAAATCCGAACTGATGTCTGATTGGCCCAATGCCCTTGCTCTTTGCACTGGTGTATGTTTAGCATCGAGTGATCAAGAGGTCAGAGGACTCGCTACAATGTCAAGGGAGAATATCTGAAGGAACATTTAGTCTGAAGAAGAAAAGCCTTGATGAGACAAGATCGCAGTGTCCAAATATTTAATCTATTTGCTCTGTGGCTAAAGCAGTTCTGTTCTTAAAAAAAAAAAAAAAAAAATCTATTAGAACAAGGACCAAAAGACTGAACATTTCATCAAGCAGATATCTGTTCAACAGAAGGAAAGAACACTGTAATGGTGAGAGATGGACTGCCTTATGAGAGGATGGGTTCCCCATCACTGCACAAGTTCAAGAATAGACCAGACACCGTTTGGCAGAAATATCAAAGCAGTGAGGTGCTTATAGAGCCAGACATTAATTTCCCTTCAAGTCATGAGTCTATGACCAGCAGAAGCTTGCAGAATTTCAACTTCTGACATGCTGATCACTGCAGAAAACAGACTAAGAAATCAGAATCAAACACCAAGTATTCAGAAAAAACAAAGTTCTACAATTCTTCATTACCCTCCACCCCCTTCTTAATGAATTATGTTCTAGATACATTTGACCCTCTTGAAAAAATGTCACACAACCAAATAACACAACTGTTGCTATTAGGAATAGTTAAGTAATAATAATAGTAGTAGTAGTAGTAGTAGTAACAGTAATAATAATAAACACAACCATCCGAATAGGGAGGAGATAGCCAGCAAGTCATTCTTGTATAAAATCACATGTCTATGGAGACATGCAAAAGGTCTTCAACAATCAGTCTTGTTTGCGTTATGGCAAATAATGTTCTGGCTTTATGAGGGGGCCAGGGTCTGAAGCCCATCACCACAAGTATGAACAGGGAATAAAGGAACCATAAAACATGAGGACAGAGAACCACGAATTTAATTATCTCCTTCTACAGATGGGGAGACCGAGGCTTGGGCAGCTTGATGGACTTCCTCAATGGCACACATTTCATTAGCAGGAGTTGGGGCCACCGCCTTCCCCAGACTTGGCCCTATGGCCCAGGACCTCTTTCTCTAACAATGCCCCAAACTCACCCTTTAAAACCGGACTTCAACAAAACACAAGGCACCGGCTTGGACTAGTCAGAACCAAGGGTATAAAAGCCCAAAAGAAGACAGACAGTTATCAGAGCAGGAGCACAGGTACTCAGTAGAATTGCAGCTATGTCCTTCCAAAGTACAGATCATGGGCTGAGAAAATTTTTTAAATTCTTCACAACTCAATTCCATTGCCAAAACAGACACTAACAAGTAGCCAGAAGGGACACAGTTTTCCCAGCTCCAAGGTGGCCTTAAGCTTCCTACTGTCTTTAGATAGGATTCCCCCATCTCCCCAAGCAGAAAGATTTTAGTCTGTTCTGATTTGGGTGATAGAATGGAGGTAAATAAGAATGTGAGATACTCACAGCTGAATTTTAATTTTAAAATCTGCTTAGCACACCACTCAGTCTTGTCAAGTGAGTTGTCACAAGCTCCCAAGAACTATGTAATTATTTCCTGGGCCACCCCCCGGTGTACAGACATAGGCATTTACTCTGCAGGATATACTGAGCAAATGAAACAGTGATCTAATTTCATCTTCAATCATATTTCTCTTTTCTGTGTATATATTTTTAAGGAAATATTAGTTAATCAGAGCCCTCTTATCTAGCATTGATTCAAATGCAATGGATACGTACTAAGCTTAGTAGTACATGCCAGGTGCTATCCCTGGGCAAGGCCAGAAGTCTCCCGGAGCACAGCCTCTTTAGATACCAAGACAAGCTAATATTCTGGCTTTACTGAAAAATGTAGCTTGTCCAAGGGCTCTTCTGTAGAGAATTATACTAATTTCCTATCCTCCTAGCAACATTAATCGACAAAACCCACTGGAGTTTACAGCATCCTCCCAGAGCCCTCAAAACTCTCATTCATTCATGAATGAGAGTCAGTCTTACCCCCTGCACTGTTTTCCTATGATGGAGAGGGACTCTTGTGACTTTAGAAAGACTTTTTTCATTAGTACAGGTGGATCTTCAGTTAGTAAAAAAGGAAAATTGAAAAGAAACCCATTTAGTTAGTGGAACTTATACAATCTGAAGAAAAAGACAGCTGAACTGCACAAAAATGACTGCCTTCCCTCCCTCCATAATTTTAGTTTCTATACCCTCTTTGTGCCCATTGCCCACCCCTGCCATTCTCTTTGGCTCTATTGAATCCCCAGCTCTCTGGAATGATTCACCCCTGCCCTGGCCCTATCCTAGTGTTCTCTGAACTTCAGTCATTTGTAAAAGCACGTTCATAATTTTTGCCATGTTTACATAATACTTGCATTTTTACTAATAATTTATGGATATTGACTGACTTCCTTTTACTATCAATAAATTTTTTAAAATGACACTTTACATCATTGTTATAAACACAAGCCAATGCCACTTGCCTTAGATAGAGGGAAGCAATACAAACAAAAATAAATGAAAACAAAACAAAGAAAATTCACTGAATTTTGACTAAATGCTGTTTCCTACCAAAGCGTATTTGTTGAACCCAGAGATGAACTAAGTCTGAAAGAGGTATTAAAGACAGAGTCGCACCAAATTGGGACCCTGGCCTGATCAGAAGGACTAAAAGAAGTTTTACATGAAGTTATTTCCTGAAATCATTACCTGATCCAGTGTGATGCAAAGACACAGACAGATACCACCTAAAAACTCATTAGCCTGCCAACTTAAAATCATCCCGCGCCCCACCAGTGGCACACGGGTGTATTTTCAGAAGCAGTGAATTGGCTGATCGAGGTGTAGGAAAGTGCACATCACACATAGAAGGGAGGGCAACCTGTGTGACGGAAAGAAGGCTAAAGGGAAAAGACTGCTCAGTCTTGGAAAGGAGATGGAGGAAGGTTTGTTAAATGATTTGTATAGAGTTGGAAGCCCCTAAACCAGCAGAAAATTCATGAGTTTCCACTGGTGCAGGAGAGAGCTAAAATATATCAGCAGTAGGTTATGAGCTGCCATGAATTTTTCTATCTGTTTTTCCTCTTTAAACATGGAAAATGTCAGTGAAATACCAGCAAAGCATGCTCCGTGGTGAGTCCGGCTTTTGATACTGATTAACATTAGCAGGTACTTTTGAGACTAAATAATACAAAAAAAGGAAAGAAAGAAAGAGGAGCGACAACTACAGTATATTCCCACCCTTGAATAAATTTCAAAACAGTATGATGTATGTGGAATAGAGATCAAGTTGGCAGAAAAGAGAAAAGAGCATTAGGAAGGCAAAATAAATAAGTGCACAGAAACTGTCACACAACTGAATTGAGACTCAGTATTTAATTAGGGACAGCAAGCCTGAAAGCCTCCTTGGTAAACGTCTACCCAAACCAACCACGTGTTGGTTAACGCTGAGACATACAAACTGATCAATAGTACAAAACAAAAGGGCTCAGGTATGCATGTAGAGTCATACATCATTTCAATAAATTATGCTGTGTGTAAAGACAGGGTTTTTTTTGTTTTGTTTTTCTTTCTTTCTTTTTTTTTTTTTAAGAACAATCATTCTGGGATCAAGAGCTAAATCATTTCAGCCACATCTTGATTTCTGCAAAACTCGGCAGGAATTATAAGGCTTAACAGCATCCTGACAATTAGCATATTATAAATACAAAAATGATATATTAAAGGGAGAGGAGGGGAAAAAGGCCAGCATTTTACACCTACAGTAATATAATTCCACTACTTAATGCAAAGTAACAGGCCTCAGAGTGTTTGGGATCCTCTCGTATGGTGTTATCTTCTCTATCAGTAAATGAGACTATGTGAACAGTACAACCTATAAATAATTCAAGGCCTGAGATGGCAATTATAGAACCATGCACAACTAGCATGAATATTTTATGAAGGCTAAAACAGCCCTCAGAATGAATCATGGTGAGACGAACATACACACACACACACACACACACACACTAGGCAGTTTTGGCCAAATTATATTCCAAGACAAGGCTTCTCTTTGATCCCTGGCACACCTTTATTTTACAGGAACAGTGCCCATAGTTATATATTTTTCCTTTCTTGAATTTATTTCTTAAAATTCAAACACAGAGGAATGGGGGAGAGGTTTTGCCAGTAGGGCAGAAGAGCTTGAAATAGAGGAAGAAAGACAAGCCATTTTTAACCTGAACTTGTGCTGAGAATTCTGAGCAATTTTTTTTTTAACCTCTCCAAATGGACTCTACAAAAAGTATAGAGTTTCAACGCATCAAAACTGAAACTGAAACCAGTATCCCTTCTTTATGACTCAAGCAAGAACACATCCTACTTGAAAACTTTCCTCGTATAAATAAGCTTTTATTTCTAATTATTCCTTGAGGAATACCTGTAATCCCCGCTTTCACTGCATTTATAAGAAAAAACAAATATTACTGAGCCATAAGCCTGAGCAAACAAGGTACTATATTTAAAGGAACAGCCCAGATGTCATACTTTACTAGGAAATGAGCAGTACTCTAAGTCTTGAGCTGTTTCTGTAACCAAAGGATGTGCACAGATTAAAAAAAAAAAAAAAAAAAAAACAGAAAGAAAGAAAGAAATCATATGAATTCATGTCTGGATTTCCCTATGCAATGTACTTGTACTATTTGAATAAGAGTTAATATTCATTTGAATCTTGCAGATTAGTATTCATCTTTTTCACCCATCTCTTATTTACACATACTCAATAATATCCATGTGGTTAGAGAAAACACTACTGCCTTCGTAGAGGCAATTTTAGCATAATCCACTTGCTTAATTACGACTTAAACTTCTCTGACTTTTCTTAGTTTCTTTACACAAGATCTCTAGATTTATGACACTTTTCCTATGACTATGTGCATTTCCCTCCCGGTTACAGCAAAAAGAACTTTTAGAACTCTAGGATCTTAATACAAGAAAGAATCTCAGATGTCATCTGGTCCAACTCTTTCACTTTGCAAATGAGAAAAGTTTACAAATTCGTTGAAACAATAGGACTGATAATAATATTAGATATAGTAATATTGGAAACAATACAAATGAGTAAAACTTCAAATATTTACAGAGACCTTGCAAGAAAAACAGGCACAGTGCTTGCAGACTTTGCCTCCCCTGGTTCTCCCTAATACCTCAACTAGTTAGGCCCTATTATTGTCCCCATTTAAAGATGAGGAAATGCAGGGAATGGAGGCTTGGGGAGGTTAAGAATATCTCCTACTCAGTCCTGTGACCCTTCCCATCTGCGGCATGCTTTGGGAAAGCACATCAGAATTCCATCCTTAAGCCTCAGCTATCAGACATTTTTATGATATGGAATCATTGATTTTTACCGGAGACTTCCTAAATGAGAGACACACTGATGCTTTCCATTTTACTCTGCCTGCTGCTTCATAGGACCTCCGAGGGCAAAGAAAAAAAACAAAAACAAAACAAAAAACAGAAGCTCCTACAACTTACATAGAACGTCAAGAAAAAGAACACATTTCCAGAAAGTATTTGGCGTTCCCCTATAATTCAGTTTTTAAAGCTCTGAGCCGCTGCCCTACTGGGTGCCCCCTCATGCTGGATTGAAGCCGGAAAAGACCTCGAGAGGATGCAGCCCAAGGCAACAAACTGAGACACAACCTACCACAGAAGCCAATGGGCAGGTCCCTCTGGTGTTTTGATAGCCTTCTTTTGGTTTTGTTAATACAAAGGAAATACAAAACAGTATGATTTCCCCCTCTCTGCTCATGCCCAGCTCTGGATTTTAATATCAGAACAATAACATATGCAGGTCTTTTTATTTTTTTTCATAATTTTTTAAATTTATTATTGAAATGGTATTGACATACGGTGTTATATTAGTTTCAGGTATATGATATCGGGATTTGACAACTCCATGCATTACTCAATGCTCATCCCAATATGTTATACTAGCACATGAAGCTGGTATAAGAGATGACCCTGTTTGGTATTTTCTTTTAAGTGTTCACTCCAAAATACGCATGACTTTAGGCCCCAAGGTCAGAGCAATGTCGTGATGTTGTAAGAGTGTAAGGACCTGAGTAAATGAATTGGCTTCAGGCATACATTTCTTTTAGACCTCTCCCTCTGCACCTCTTTTTTCCCACTGCGTCCAGATGTCAGAGCTTCCATCCCATAGTTCCAAACCCAAGTGTGAGAAGGTGTCCAGAAAAGAAAATCCAAAGTCACAATAAAAACCAGTCTCCAGACCCTCGCCTCCTTTCTTCGTGGAGACTCTAGGGAGCTGGAGTGTCATTTATTATTTACACGCAACTGAATGGGTTAATCTTTTCTTTTCCTTATTTTGACAACCATGTTTATCTTTTGAAAAGGCTAGCAGAGGCTCAGTGTGGCACTGGAGCGCTAACTGCTAACACATGGGCTGTGCTACGTCTCGGCAAAAATGTCTTTCATACTTGAGAGGCACGCCGGCCAAGATCAACACCCTGAGTTTGATTTTCTTCATCATGAATTGACAGCTTATTTATCTCCATGGAAGAACTTTTTAAGCCCTTTAGTCATCTAGGCAACTTAGGAGGCATTCAGCTGACTGTTCAAAAATATTATGATAGCTTCATAAGAAATATAGACTAAATTATTTCATTCCTGTTAAGCCATTCTCCCTTGAAAGAGACATTTTGGTGACCCTGACTTATAAGAATAACCAAATATTATAAACGCACGTGCACGCACCCCCTTTTCAGTTGGTATTCTCTTTTGAAGACCGTTGTAGACCTAATCCAGTGCTGAGCGTACCAAGTTTTGTGATGATGCACACATGGGTTCACTTTCCAATAACGCTCAGGAAGCCTCATTAGAATAATTGGGGAAGAAGTCATTTCTGTTTGACATATCTTGGTATAGAAATAATAGCTTCTGCTGCCTGTGAAACCAGCAAGAAATAGAATGCAAAATGCCAGCTCCTGAGTCACAGTGGAAAAGAACATTACCATGTGACTGCTGTATGGAACCCAAACCAAGGGCAACTCTGTCAGGCCTGCCTTTCAGGGGGATTGCTGCTGTTCCTGGGAGAAGTTTAAATATATTTGCAAGCAGTGGGACACCTGGGTGGCTCAGTGGGTTAAAGTCTCTGCCTTCTGCTCGGGTCATGATCCCAAGGTCCTGGGATCGAGCCCCGTATCAGGCTCTCTGCTCGGCGGGGAGCCTGCTTCCTCCTCTTTCTCTGCCTGCCTCTCTGCCTACTTGTGATCTCTGTCTGTCAAATAAATAAATAAAATATTTTTTAAAAATAAAAATAAAAATAAAAAGATTTGCAAGCAGGAAACGACCCAGAAATACTAACAAATTGGGTATGCAAATGCAGAATCCAAAAAGTATTTTCACTAGTAGTAAATCACCAGCAGTTTTGCAACTAACAGCAGTGAGAATACTGACCCGCTACGGCATGGAACGAATCTGTACTTATAACTGTCAGGAAAAAACAAAAACAAAACAAAACAAAAAAACCTGTAAATAGGTCTGAGGAATTGGTGTGGGGGAAGAGAGAGGAGAAACCCCAATGTTTATTGGATAGATTGGAGTGATTTCTGACTACAGAGCCTGCCAAGTCAAAGCTGGTGCCCCACTAGTATGGGAAAATATCAACTGAGACACGGGTTTCAGCTGTCATGAATTCCACCTAGCAGTAGCAACAATAGAAAGTATTTTTTTAAAGATTTTATTTCTTCATTTGAGAGAGAGAGAGCGGCGGGGAGGGGCAGGGGGAGAGAGAGAGAGAAAAGCAGATTCCCTACTGAGCAGGGAGCCAATGCAGGGCTTAATCCCAGGACTCTGGGATCATGACCTAAGTCAAAGGCAGACACCTAGCCAACTGAGCCACCCAGAGGCCACAGAAATAGAAAATATTTACTGAATCTTTGCAGCAAGCCAGGTGACGTGCTAGATGCTTTATCTCATTTAATCTCGTTATCTCATTTCATACCCTGCAGCAGCCCTATGATAGAGGTTTCTATGATTATTTCCTTCATTTCTCAATGAGGAAACTAAAGCTCGGGTAAGTTAAGTCGTTTGCCCAAGATCACACGTTTCTACTACTAGCCAGCCTAAATTTCTTCATGTATTCCTTTAAACTCCAATATGGGGAAGAAAGGAGATCTCCATCATTCCAAATCTGAAATTAAAACTCCCAGTTTTTTCTGTCCACTCTATGTCCCATTATTCACGGTTTCCTGAGTCCTACCGTCTACTCTGCCTTATTACTATCAGACAGGTCCCTTCTGTTGCTGAATGTTTAGTGCATAAACATTGGATAGGATGGTTGGTTTGTACCGCATGAAACTGTGACTTAAATGTTACCAGTGATCACAGTGGTGAACCTATAAACTGAAGGCATCTTTTATGGAAAAATACGATTTGCTCCTACGTAGGATTTGTAAGCACATATGCTCAAGGGAGAGAATGCATGGACCCAGGTGAGCTGGCAAAGAAGCTGTTCTGAGAGAGGAAAGTTCAAGTGGAAAAGCTCTTGTGTATATCTACCTGAATGTTAATGAACATAAGAAAAGAAAGGCCCAGGCACAAATATTACAGAGTTGCCAAGGAAGAAGCCGTGCAGAAAAGGACATCAGGTGGCAGGCAAGATTGAGAAAAACAAAATCATTTTCCAAAGTTGTAGGAAGTTTATTAGTGAGGAGAGAAAAAAACAGAGAGGAAGATCATCGAGCCCTTGATTAGCCCCAGTTCTAGAACGTGGTGTGAATGTAAATAATTCCCATGGCCTCAGTAAGATGGTGAAAAGCTTGAGGGTCGAGACTGGGCCACTTGACCTTTTCCCTCTCGCTCCGGAGCCAGCCTTTCTGGAACATTAGGGCAGGAAGGGTCGTTAGAGAATACCCAGTACCATCACCTCATTTTACACATGAAGAGCTGAAAGTGTAGATATGTTAAATGACTGTTCCAAAATCACACGGCTAATTAGCATAGGAAGCCCAGGCACCCCTCAAAACAGCCCGCTGACCTCTTTGCCCTGCACACTGTTCAGACCGCCCAGGTGGCCCTGGGAGGAGGTTCTCAATCATTATTCACCAAGCACTATCAAACTCCGGGCTCTCTGAGAAAGGAAAGAGAGGGCTGTGCTGTCCACATCGGACCTCAGGCATGCACGGGCACGCCACCATGCTGTCCCTGTCATCCAAACCTTGCTCCACAGGCCTGAATCTTTGCAGCAAGCCAGGTGACGTGCTAGATGCTTTATCTCATTTAATCTCGTTATCTCATTTCATACCCTGCAGCAGCCCTATGATAGAGGTTTCTACGATTATTTCCTTCATTTCTCAATGAGGAAACTAAAGCTCGGGTAAGTTAAGTCGTTTGCCCAAGATCAAGAGAAACTGCAGTTCTAGAAAAATCGGTGAGGATACCATGAAAACTCAAAGTTAATGATTCTTCAATAAGGAGGGCTAGTGGGAAATGTGAAGGAAAAAAACGCTTGAAGGATTTATTACCAGCCTGGCCGTAAAGATTATTAGGTAAGACACGCTGTATATACACACACTTGTATGTTCCCACACTTGTACGCCCAGCGCTGTATTAACATATGTACATATTTGTTCAACGGAATCCTTCAAAGTCCTCTCCCTTAGAGTCATTTTCAGACATTTCTCAAACATGATGCAGATCAAAATGCAATATACAAAGTCAGGTAATGTCCCCAGCATCAAATTAAAATAGCTAACCGGCCAACAGATGGCAGCTAAAGCAAATCACTTGCCGATTTAAATAAGAACGGCTTTCAGTTCAGTTGCGCACGTTTTTCCAGACAGAAGTTGACTGGCTAAATGAAATCAACTTCGGAGCCTGGTTGTTTGTAGTATGAAGGGGAAATCACAAAAAAAAAAAAAAAATGCCTCCTTTGTTCCTGGAACCTGGGGTGATTCACAAGCATGGACATCCCCAGGTCTTTTGATTTTAAATCACTAAGGTGGAAATGTCATTCACCCAGGAGGTTATTGATTAAAATAAAGAACAGGAATGTTTTCTGCATGAACCTCACTTTGGCGGGCAATGTTACATCATTTTGATACTGAAAGGAGAGAAGGAGAAGGAAACAAACGGCAGGGAGAGGAAGGTTCAGAACAGTCACAGACCGGGAATAAATAACACAAAGAAGCTTTCTGGCCTGAGGATAGAGGCAGAGGTTGGCATTATTTTACATTAGAAACACTTCGTATTCAAAACGGTAATTGATAGCAGTGAAGTGTTGGGGAAAAGAGCCACTTGCGTTCAGGCAGGCTGCCCTGCCAATCAAACTCAACCTTTCTTTGAATGAATAAAAGCTTCATTGCCCTATTATGCTGATACAGTCAGACAGGACTAAAGTAGCCTGTTTGTCAAGTTTATGTGCACTGCCCCAAGCTACTTAGATTCTGATGCTTAAATAATTCCTTCCAAATCAGCGATGATTTTGGATACAGTTCTCTCTTTTTACCGACACAGTGTAAATTTCACCCTGGCGTTGCCCATGCCTGGCCACAGATGGGGGAGGGGATATATTTCCCCCTTCTTTTAACACAGGGAGGGCATTTGGCTGCCTTTTGTTTAGAATCTGTGGCGCTGAAGTGTTCTGCACACGGTCTGTGTGTGTTGCGGGCTGTCTGAAGCCTGCAGACGTTGGCCAGATTCCGTCTTCCCAGCTCTACAGGAAGTCAGCGTAGAGACGTCTCCCCATCGTCTCTCTTGTCATCAGGGATTTGGGGTAAATAGCACCAAACCTTGCCTGCTAATAAGTGATCAATGAAAACTGAAGGACCTGGGGGGCGGGGGGTTGCTACCGAAATCCCAATTCTTCTCTGCCTCCAGCAGCACCTCAGTGCTGTGGGCACCGGAAGGACTGGAAGGTTACACAGCGCCCCTATACCCACAACGCAGGGATCCCGTGCAGGGTCTGTAGACATTGAGGGTTTCAGATGCTCAAGAGGGCTGAAAATGAACCTTCCCCCCCCTGCCTTCAGAGCCCTGGGTGCCTTTGACTTCCCGGTTGCTTAAAAAATGCTTTAAAAATGCATGTGACAAAACTGCTTTGTATTTGCAAAGAAGGAGTCGTGGGTAACAATGAACATGCAATTGGGCTGGAAATAGATTTATCAGGCTTCAAGGATTATTGTTTGCAGAGAGATGGTACACACATTACTATTTCACAGTTCAGCTATGACATTATTAACCTACTGTGCAAGGATTTTATTGCCAGATTGGTCCATTTATCAAAAATAAGAGAAACTCAAAACCCCATAAGGAAGTTAACATTTCAGGCAGGCTTGGCTTTCACTTAATGCCATTAATCTATCTATTTACACAAGAGCAAGAAATGTTCATTTAGTAACGTCTCTCCTTTTGGTATAAAAGCTGCGTGACGGCACTGGATGCAAGCATGTGAATGTCATGCTCATTGTCACAGGAAAAATGAGTGTTTTCTCCTTAAAATGAGTTTGAGTCCCCAGGGCCTGCCACATATACTGGGTTGCCATGTACTAGAAGCTTGGTGCTCAACCAGCAAAGAAAGGACTAAGTCCAAGTAAAAGAACACTTACATGCCCAAGGTAGAAAGAGCAGCATGGAGGAAGGTGGACACTCCGAATTATTTTGTGACAACACGCAAGATAAAAACACACAAAGTTTCTCAAAGGAAAAAAAAAAACTTATCCAACCTAATCACAACAATGACCCCCTATAATAAAAAGGGCAGGAAAGTGATGGCAAACAACTCAATAATTCATAGAGATGCAATTGATTTTGGACTACTAAGATAGTGGTCTTTTGACAAATCTTCTCCAATAGGAGGCTTCAGTAACACCAGGATATTCATGGAGCGATACCCATGGTCGTGTTACACATCATCGAGTACTCAGCACTCTATGTCCACCCTGAGATGTCACATAGCCTGTAGTCATACATGAATCCACAGGACAGTGTTAGAGATTTACTTATCTGTGGGTAAAGACACAGACCTTGAAAAAAAAAAAACAAGGGAGCAAAAATGACCCCATTTTCTCAAAGTTTCTTTTGTTTCTTCCTTCATTCTTTTTGTTTTATTATTTCTTCATGGAAGAGAAGATAATCTCCAAGCCCATAAAATGCCAGCAACCACTAATGTTGATCCTATCAATCTTTTCATTTTCAAAAATATATATACAATGTTGGAAAAAGTGAAGGGAGGCCATTGGGAGAGATAGAGAAAAGCACTCATTTTTGGTATGTTTATCCGTATGTGTGTATATATGTGTATGTTGTGTACATATATGTATACATATACACATTTCAAGAATGACACTTTCAAAAAAGATGTCTCTTGTGTCAGCCTCCCTTCACTTTATAATGTACATATATGTACGCACACACATATCAGTATAAATAAACACATGTCCAAGCTACATGGATAGTTAAGAAAACATTTAGCAAAATCTCCTGAGTCCCCTAAAGAAAAGGCACCATGCTCAGTTCAGTGGTAAGTATTCCGTAAATGGTAGCCTTGACTCAGCACCAGGACCTGTGCTGAGTGCCTTACAGACATACTGCCTTCAGTCCTCAGAACAATTCCGTAAGAGTAGGTAGCCCCATTTTAGGAATGGGGAGACTGAGGCTCGGGCTGGCTATGCAGCCTGCTCAAGCCTCATAACTGATCGGCTTCAGAGCCTGGGTTCTGCCTGCTCTAAAGCCCATGCTCTCCCCCTACTGTGGCTAATCCCCCTTCTCTGGCCCACCCGAGGAGCCGGGGAGAACACAAGGACAAGGATGTAGTACCTGCCCTGACAGAGCTCTCACTCTAGTAGAAAAGCCACATCCACGAGTAACTAACAAGGCAGAAGCAAACGTCATCCCAGCAGGGTGGAAAGTGAGGGGGCCCATGGCAGGCTCAGCACTGCTGTGGGGCACAGCTTGGGGGGTCTTCCTAGAAACTGTGCCCTCAGATGTGCCTGCCTGTGCATGCACACACACACATACACACACACACACAGTCTTTCCTCTGAGACAAACCTGCCACAACAGGTACACAAACCTTCAAATGGTTCTGGCACAACACTGTCATTAACCTTTTCTCCTCTGAAGGCTTGTGTCACTGCTCTAATGTTTTCAAGCAAGCGGCTTCTTTTGGTTTCTGGAACAGAAGAGCTGCAGTAATATTAAACCAGATCTCGTCCATTTCAATTATGATGAGTCACCTTAACCAAATACAGTAAAGCGAGGTGACATCCACCATTTGGGCTGATCAAGCTGGCTGGATGGTGGTTCCATTGGTTCTGTGAGCAGTTAATAACACACGTGCTCCAGGGGAGCTGTGTGGGGTAAAAATGGCACAGGCGATTATCATCCCCATATCATATGAGGTCTGCAGAGCCCCGGCTATCAGCCAGGCACGCAGGTCACAATTTGCCCACATCTGCTCATCAAATTCTCATAACTAGTGTGTAGCAAACACACTGGTTCCTTTGCAGACCATGAAACAAGGTCCTCAAAATCTGGGCAAGTCACCTACACGTAGCACTACTGAGTGGCCAAACTAGGATTCGAACCCAGGTCTGCCAAGCTCCAGAATCTATGTTCTTCATTGTGATTCTCCACCATGATTTTCTATGTCTTTTTCACCTTCTTCTTCCTAGCAGGTCACAAAAAAGTGTGTTTGACTCTAGTGGGTCTACTACGCAAAGTACCTACTAAGTGCTTTGCTTGTGTCCACCCCGTGACTTCCCAGACCCCACTCCAAGCACAGTTTGGAGGAAGTTGCTCCAAGGCAGGAGGAAGGAAGGCAACAGGCCTAGGAAGCTGGCCTTGCTGGCAACGCTCAGTGTGAATGGGAAGGTGTGCGGCAGCCTGTGCCCAATCCTCCCGCCTTAATCCTTAAAAACGACCCATCGGTGCCCGTCTTCCAGATTACCTACAAGGACATAGCTGTTATCTTTGCAGCCTGTTCAAAGAAGAGTCATAATTTGAGGTATTGCTGTCATCAGCATGTCACACTGGAAAAGCAGTATGGACCAACGGCTAAACCACAAATTTTAGAAACCCAACAGACATGCGTTGCATTGGCATATCAAGGGCTGGTCTGAAGCCAGACGCTCTGTGTCTTCCAGAAATACTCATCAATAACTGACAAATTCCATGCTATTTCTGAAGTATAACATTCCAAGTTAGATTGATGGGAGTTTGCTTTGCTTTGGTGGATTCGAGTCCAAAGGATTCACAAACATATTGCTGTACAAAAGCATTTCGATACGATTTGGGGATGAAGGACAATGTTTATTATGGTGAGCTCCAATCCCACTGCCCACATCTCTTTTAGACTAATTTAAAGTAAATAATGTTTCTGTTTCTCTTTCAAAATAGAAAAGATTAAATCCTGGCCCAGTACCTATATAAGACAGTGCTGTTTAACTACTAAGAGATCAATATTCAAGCAAAGGCATAGCCACTTTCGGAAAATGAAAATTTGCTTTAATTACAAAATGTAGATAGGACGGAATATTCTTTTTATAAAAGAAGACTTTGAAGGGGACACCATAAAAGTAGAAACCTAGGTTTATCAAAGATCCCAATTTCAAATATTCAGCCTCTTTCTGCCACACAGGTTGGCAAAAAAACAAGCTTAATAAACTTTTACTTTAATGACTGAGCAAATAAATGGCTTCTATTCTGTTCTCCTCATAACTTTTTTTTAGACTTAGTAGACCACAAAGTCTCCATTTTTATTTGAAAAATATGGTCAAGAAAACTAATAGGTATGTTGCTGTCTGCAGAGTGATAACGATCCAGCCAAAGATACAGCTTTTTAAAAAAATTAATAACATACAAGGGATGCCTGGGTGGCTTAGTGGGTTAAGCCACTGCCTTCGGCTCAGGTCATGATCCCAGGGTCCTGGGATTGAGTCCCGCATGGCCTCCTTGCTCCGCAGGGAGCCTGCTTCTCTCTCTGCCTCTGCCTGCCTCTCTGCCTGCTTGTGTGCTCTCTCTCTCTCTCTCTCCTTCTCTCTGACAAATAAATAAATAAAATATTTTAAAAAATTAATAACATACAAAATCTTTGATCCTAAAAATAAACTGTAAAATCTGCTATAGTTTGATATCCCTGATTTCAAAAATAGATTTCACTTTACCTATAGCTTCTTCAGAAATAGTCTTTGTACCAGCTAAGGCGGGCCTGCCGCAAAGTGCCTGGGCCTAGAATGAGTGAGCTTTATGCCAAGGCTCATCTCTGGAATGCCTGGTTTCTCAGAAGTGATTTTAACCCAATTTTCATATGTAATATCATAGGTCATTGTCCTTACAAATATTTGCAGACAACTCTTAAGAAAAACCTACGCAGGGGGAGGTGTGGGAGGGTGCCTCCGTGGCTCAGTCGTTTGAACAATCAACTCTTGATTTTGGCTCAGGTCATGATCTCAGGGTGGTGAGACAGAAGGTGAGATGGAACCTTGAGCCTCTCTCCATGCTCAGCAGGAGTCTGTCTACTTGAGAGTCCCTCCTTCTCCCCCTCTCTTTGCCCCTCCCCTTGCTCATGCATGCTTATGTGCTCCCTCTCAAATAACTTGATTTTTTTTTAAAGAAAAAAAAAAAAAAACACCCTGTGGAGGTGTTACCATTTTGAATGACCACCCTCCTGGGCAGAGATGCTACCTTCATCCTCAACCAGAGGCTCTGTGGTTAGAAGCCCCCTTCATACTCCTTTATTTACTTTCACTCGAATCTGGTATTCCAGAAGTGATTTTCACTCCATTCCATATCACCCAGTAGGATTCACTTCGATGGGAGATTGGATTATGAAGCAATACGTTTCAACATCTCATATCTGTAACTCAAAAGGAAAGAAAACTTTTAACCTGGAGCTCTAAAAAGTTCGCCACCAAATTTCCAGGATCCAAGGTGAAGAATTATTTCTGTTTTGCCTCAATATGAATTGCAAAATTCAAACGATCAACCTCACTGCTGGGTTCTCTGTTTCGAATAGAAAACAAAAGGTTGAGTTCTCTGGTTGAATCTCCGAATTGGACTCCACGGAGTCGTGCTGGTAGGAGAAGGGTGGACAGAAGTCCCATCCTTCCGTCATCAAAACCTTACAAATGATTTATTTCATCGGGAAAGAGAACCACAAAAAGGCAACATATATTGCCAGTTACTACCTCTGAATTCTTTTTCCATTTTTCCCTGTCGGTGAAGGAATAAGAGGCTCTTAAAAATTCACTCCATTCTTTTTCTTCTTGTTGTGTATGTGTGTGCTTGTTTTGTGTGCAGAGTGTGGAATCAATGTCTCGGGTTAAAATAACAACATCAGAGTATTGACTATGGCTAGTACGTATTCTGGCTAATAAAATATAACTGGGCCAAACTGTTCTCAGAGAAAGTTGTATACATTCCTGAGGGGCAAGAACGTGAACCAAGTCTGTAGTCAAAAGGCTAATAAATGTACACAGCTACAGACAGTTCTCACACCCGGTATGCTAAATGTGTTCAGTGAGTTGGCAGAAAACATGTTCTATGACTCCATCTTTTGAATTTAAAATGTATACCTCTACTAGATCCCAATAAAAATTGACAAATTATATTTAAAGACCATAGAACTGGTACTGATATATTTTGAGTAGAAGGGAAAGTCTACAGTTGGAAAAAGAATTAACCAAAAGGGTTTGATTTCTGTCTCTGCATGAATTTGCTTCTGTGTATTCATGCCAGTTCTCCACCATTTCTCACAGAATGAAGTTCTCCTGAAGCCTCTATCACCCCAGGGAGATGCTCACCACTACCGATGGATCTAAGAGTCTCTCCCTCCTCCTTTCTCTCCACCATCCTGCCATATTTTCTTCCTGGTGTCTCTTCTAAAATAGATGTACCCTTCTCCTAACCAATACAAGTAGAATTTTCTTTTATTTCTCCCAGCAGTTCATTGAATAATTATCTTCCTTTCCTGCCCTTATCTCACCAATGTCTTTAGTCATCACATTCTTACTGACTGTATTAGTGTTTTTCTCCAAGTGTGTACCTTATTGAGAAAGATCTGTTCACATCATTACCAAAGCTATCCTGATTTCCCATAACTACAAACCTCACCTTTTAGAAAGTGGCTGGCATTCTGTAATGTAAATTCAAACAGCCAATGTGACATATCTGGCCCATGGAAGGCAATCAATAAATACTTGCTGACCAACCACTAGTATCTAAATCAAAAGATGGGGGAAAATATTTGCAAACAGAATATGGCTAGGAAGGAAGGACCCTCAAAAATTCTGCTAAAGACAGTATTTAAGCCTAGCTTTTCAGCTGGAACAATTAAGAGATTCATACTGTCATTCTATTTTGATTTCTTGAGGTTAAAGTTTTAAAGTGAATTTGTCCAACTTCTAGTAATTTCTCTACTGCCTAATGTGGTATATGGGTAGGGCGTTGGCAAAAATGAGTAGTAAAAAGCCTGAGAATAAATGCATCCGAGGCAATCATGCTGTTGAGCCAAGAGAATAAAATTTTAAACACTGCTATCCCTAATTCATCAGTGAAACCTGACAACCAAAGATTCCTAGAATTTAGAGCTGAAAATCCTCATCAATTATTTGCTCAAACAATTCCCATTTTGCAGATTTGAGACCCAGAGGGATAAAGGGCATTTGTGAAAAGACAGAATAAGCTACTGGCAGAGCCAAGCAAAAATCTGGATCTCTATTCACTCTTTCTCTACTCTCTACTCTGTTTCTCCTCCTGTTAATTGGATATAATATTACCCTTCTAATTCCCCAGGGTGCTGTGAGAATGACAGAATGAAATACGTGCTAGATGCAAGGCAAAAACTCTCACACAAGGACTATTATAAGGGATGGAACAATACTGGATTTTTTTCCTAAATGTTATACTTACATGATTTTTAAATTGTTTAACTTGTTTAATCCCTGCTGTTCTGGCCACAGGAACAATGTGGTAATTATGCCTTCCCACAAAGGAAGTCAAAGATCATCTCCATTTGCACATTCATTTAAAAAGCCCTTCTCCCCATCGTTGACACCTGAGCAAATAGCCATCAGCCACTTCTACATGCCTCTTGGAACCATGCAAACTTCTCAACAGGCCCCTGTTGGTTTTTTATTTTTCTTTTCCAAAGACACAGATTTTTTCCCTGTCTAATGCATGGGACTCCCATAACATTATCTTGCATATCTCCGTCATTTTTTCTTTCTCATTGTTATAAATGGAGACAAGAACTGAAAGCAGCATTACAGTAATTTCCTCCAGGTTACTGTATATTCAATACTGCTATTTATACATTTCATTTTGTCGGCTGCCTTTGTTTTTGGTCCCTCCTCTCGCCCCTGCCCCCCTGCTGCTAAACCTGGTATCAAATAGACGAGTTTTATATTCTGCCTCTGAGATTATGACATTTTCTCTTGATTTGGGGATGGATCACTCTTGAAGGTTTTCTTTTTAAGATTTTTAAATAAAACTTACTAGGGCTTTGATGGCATTAGTTCTACCCTTCTTTTAGCCAACTCTTCATGACATGATTTACTGTCACGGAGTCCCCGTGTTCTTTCTCTGCATCCTGGGCTAATGTCTATCTTATTTTGGCATTCAAAGGGCCACTATTAGGTTTCTTTCTCCTGCCTAAAATATTAAGGACAAATGAAACACCTTGAATCTTGAGCACAAGACAGACTTTCTGTCCATTCAGGACACTAATCCTTCAAACAAACTAGTCCATTCGTTTCTTTTTCAAGCTACTCTAAAGTTAGGGGACATTAAAGCTCAGAATATCCCACAGCGCACACTTAGTTTTGAGTTTGGGTTTGGGCTTGTTTTTGATCGAATAGAACAATGGCTTCTAATGTGGGGGACTGGAGTAGCATTTTTTAAACCCCATGTCTCCCTCTCTCCACCGCTTTGTTTTAGCTCTAAGACAACCCTCCTGCGATTTGCCAACTTCTGAAGTTAGAAAACTCAGTACAATGAAACTTGATTTCAACAGGAATTGCATCCCTGTAACCATGTGAAGGAGCTCATCTTTCTCTTGAGGTAGCAGAATTCTCTTCCCTTCTAATTGATATGTCTGTGTATCTTTCCTCTAATGCTCACTTCTCAGCAGGCAGAAAATAAATCTCCCAAGCAGCACTCCCCTACTATTTCCTCGGGAATCAAAGCAAGCCTAGTGCTAAAGCTTTATATTGTCACATCCACCACTCTCCTGGGTCTGAACTTTGGGCTCATCTTTATTTCTGATATTGTCTATCCTGGAGCCAGTGAATCAGTGTGCTTGTGTGCCCACGCACCGTACATGTTCGTCTACATGTAGATGTGTGTATATGTGCATCTACACGTATATACATGTTTATACATTTCAGAGGTGTGTCTCTGTGTGTGGATGTTCACGTGTATGCCTGTGCACATTATACACACCAACAGTAATTAGCTACTCTGGGCTTGGTAAATTCTCCTTGGTAATACTTTGCATATTTAACTCTAACTCCACAGCTTTCCAATGCCTATGGACTGGGACTCTTTCTGGGATTTCATTTTTCTTTCTTCTCATCTCATGGAAACATACATGAAGTAAAGGTCAATCAATACTGGCTATATACATACATATACATATTTATAATGCATGCATATAAATAATATATATTATTATTTACTTATTTATTTTATTTACTTTCTTTATTGTTCAACCAAAAGCTCCTCTTGTTCAGTATATATAGTCAACACAGCCTATATTGATTTCATCCACATTTGCCATGATTGTGCAACACACCAGGGAATACAGTTCTGGTAATCTTCATACTCTGTTCAACAATATTTCCTTCTTTCACCTATCTACCAGGTAACATAGCATAAGTGATAAATATTATTTCCCCATTTCACAAGTAAGAAGGGCAGAAGTTGGAGTGGAAGGATCTACAGACCACTTGGAACTCAGCTAGGGTTGGCATCTGCTTCTTTGGTTGCATAAGCAAGGTTTAAAATTCCCTATTCTGATCAGACCTTATGATATGACTTTTTCTCATAAGATGTTTTATAACAACAACAACAAAAAAATTGGTGTGCTCAATTTCAATTCTTTATTATCCTTGATTTCAAGCCATAATGATTTTGTTTCCTCAGCATTTATTCCAAGGTCCCTCTTACCTCAATTTTTTCTAACCCTTACTTTATACATAAGGTTATTCCTTTGGTTTTATTTCCACCAGCTTGACACTTTTCCTCTTTGCTGATCTTTTCTAAATGGTTTATGTCCCACAATATCTATTCTTCTCCCCCACACACCATTCATTTTCATTACTCTTCCATGATTTGGCTCTACCCATCATTTCTGAAATAGAGAATGCCTGAACTTCTTTGAAAATCCACATGTCAAAATGTAATAAAAATGTTTTCATTGCTACATTGTTTTAAGAGAAATGAATGGCCTGCTCAACCACCAATTCCAAATTTATATTCAATTTTAGGAATACATATTATTAAGCCTTTTTCTCTTTCCCTGGTTATAAAAGACTCGAGTCGACTCTGCGGTCTTGCATGGCTGGGATTAGGAGTTAAGGCATTCCTTATAAATCAGTGTAATCTTTACAACAGGACATTGCTGTATTGAGAATTCCTCTCTGTATTGTGCATTTTCAATTATGTTTCATGTTTCTACTTAGTAAGCCAGCTTAATTCTACGCCGTGTCACAATATTAGAACATGTCCAGGTTGGAAAAGGGAGCAATCTTACTTCTCTTGTAAGTTGTTTAGCCTTTGGCACTTATAAATCCCCCCAAAACACTGGGGAAATCCCTTTTCTTTGCTTTTAATATGTCTTTAGATTTATTACTTAAAGAATCTGCTCACTTAATCCTTTGCTGAGGCCAAGCCTCGTCAACATTCTAATAAAGGTTCGACAAAGGGAAAGAAGAAAACAAAAATCACAATATCAGGTGTTCAAAGAACGCTTCAGACTTAAAACGAATTTCCAAGTATATACTCCACAAGAAAGACAAGAATAGGCAGGAGGCTTTAAATTACTCTGCATAAATCCAGCCCCATTTATCTTGGGCTTTATTCCTAGACAGTTCAGCGAGAGCAGGCAGCAGGACAGAGGCCGAAGGGCCCTTCAGGGACCAAATTACTGTTTCAAAATGGGGCTTGTGTTCCAGGTGTAGGACAATATTACCCGAGAAATGTTGCAGAGATAGGGTGTTCTTCAAAGAGCCCTATTAAAACCTTTAAAATGATCGAAGCTTATGTCATTAAGAATAGGGAAGAAATGAGAAGGCTGATTTTAAAATGTATTTTTAAGCCAAAATACTAAAAGTACTGCAAATGACCAAAGGAAAAAAGTGACTAATAAAAAAACTGACCTGCTATTTAAAATGCAACATCCAAGTTCCTGGCAAAAGTGGCAGGGTTCTCAGAATATTTATTGCACAAAGAAACAATTTAAATTTCCCCATGCAATTCTGATGTAAAAAAAACATAATGCTGGGAGATTACGTATCTGATTTCTCTTCTTTTCCAAGCTTGTATTAAAGGAAAGGGCATTTAATTTTTTCCTTTGGTTACTGAAAATCATCTATATTCACAAACATAAGAAAATATAGGATAGAGGGCAGAGAAATGAAGAGTAAAATTCTCCTAATAACTAAGTGTGTCTTTATCCTTTTCAGGTTTACTTCTTTCTCCCTTTTTTTTTTTTTTTTTTTTTTTTTTTTGGCTCACACTTCTTGAAACTATCCATAGTTAAGTCAGGAGGCAGATTTTTCTCCATGACACTAAGCAGGTCCCAAAGCAGAAGCATCAGCCCCTCCTGTCTGTAGTTATTCATGGCATCTGGAGAGTGACCCATCCTTTAAAGCCCAAACTCGGTATCACCTCTTCCATGGTATTACTGGCAAGATTAGTTGTTCTTTCAACATCATAGAAGAGAGCAGAGAGTGTGGTAGGATGAACACGGACACTCAGCCATTCACTGTGTCGGAGGCTCAGGTCATCTAACTTCCCTGAATTTTCATTCCTTCACATGTAAAACCGAGCTCAAGCCTGCCTTACCCAATTCAACAGACTTGTTTCCAGTCACATGGGCTAATGTACACAAAAGCATTTTAAGGCACAAATCCTCCACATTGCTAAGTCTCTTATCTGCACACTTTATGGAATCAGATCTATTTCACAATTCAGAATTCTTTAGGCTTTAGGAAGGTAATACAACACACATCTCACCATGTTGCATGTTAGGTAACGCTCTGTCAGCAAGATGTAGGAACATGAACATTAAATGGAATCAACAAAGATTATAATGAATACCAAAATCTATTTCGATCTATAAGAAACTTGTCCAAATTCTCTCACTTGACAACTGAAGAGAATGGATTATCATTTTTATTTATAGGACTCTAACCATCAACAATAAGTCAGATGCCAGTAAGAAATGTTGGTCATCAACATTATTCACCAAGCACTCATTATGAACAAAATACTCTGCACACCAGTTTGAATGTATTAAAAAGCAGTAAAAAATAATATTTGGGAGTATTTATAGTAATAAGTTAATATGACCTCAGTTAAC
>PISX010021083.1:0-15979 GCA_004024625.1 Mellivora capensis
CCATCCCTCCCCTGCCTCTTCCATCCCCACCTCCTCCTCCACCCTGGCGTGGTCTGCAGCCTCCTGCCATTCTCCAGCTTCCCTCTATCCCTCCCACTAAAGCACATCTGCTCTTCGGGTCTATGTGCCCAAACTTCCCTCATGAGCAAATAAAGATAGGCTTACCCAGGGAGGGGGTGAGGGGAAGACTTTATTTTCAATAGAAAAAACCCTGGGAGACCTTGGTTTTTCTTTTTCTTGTCTATTCACTGCCAATTTACTTTGCTGTTATTTCTACTTCTTGTTTTTCTCATTGTCAGTCATCCATGTATTGGTTAGAAATAAGTCTGCACCATTTATTTATCTAATGTGAAATATAACACATACATTGAAAACTGCATAGAACATTATACCATTTAAATAGTTATAATACAGAAACCCTTTAGACACTATCCAACACATATACCAGTTCTGTAAGTAACCAACTGCCCTCTCCCTCCAAGATCACAACCCATCTCTCTCCTCTGGAGATAAATTCTACCTAGATTCTTTTAGGAATCACTTTCTTGCTTTACTTACCCCTTTTCAGTATCATTACCTTAATGTGCATACCTAAACAGTACAATTTGGTTGTAACTATAATTGAAGATTATGTATGTGGACTTACACCCTATACATTTTATGTCTTCTTTCTCTCAACATTGTGATATTTATCCATTTGGATTTAACTGTAATTTGTTCCTTTTCATTTACATCATTTCTGTTGTATGACTATAGCTTCTCATGTTCATAGATAAAGGGACTATTTGTTTGGGGCTATCAGGAACATTCCTGTCCATGGATCCTGGGGCACAGGTACTTAATATATCACTGTTAAGATACAAAGTTTAATTCATAAGGTCTGTAGTAAGGCCCAGAAATTTACATTTCTAAAAAATCCTGGGAAATGCTGAGATTTTTGGTCTATAGTCTACTCTTGAATAGCAAGGGTCAGTGTATAGCTGGAAGTGAAAGTGCTGGATCACAGAGTACCTGTATCTTCAGTTTTTTAGGAAATGTCAAAACTTTATAAAATTGTTGCATATTTACACTCTTTCTGAGTGTTCCTATTGTTCATCATTCTTGACAACATTGGTTATTGCTAGGTTCTTCTTTGTTAGATTCTTAACATTTGCCAGAGGAGTGATTTAAATTTGCATTTTTTGGATATTCATGAAATTGAAAGCCTTTTAATATTTATTATCCATTTGGATATTCTCGTTTTGGGAAATGTTTGAGGTTCCCCCTACCAACACCCATTTTCTTTTTCTCATTGAAAAAACTGCTGTCCCTTTGATCACTGTTGGGGAGGAAAAACTTCCTCAATCCTTTTAGGTTTCATAACTGGAGGTCTGATAATCAAACTGATAAAAGATTGTAGCAAGAAAAAAAAAAAAAGGTTTAGTCATATACATATGGCATTACCCAAGGAAGAAGCTAGCTCACTGAACAGTTAGAGGCTTATACACTTAATTTAGTAGGAGAAAATGACTTCTATGGTAAGAATAGATTTATTAGGATAAACAAATGGTTTTTTTGAAGAACAAGAAGAAATTTTTGAGAAGACTTATGCTGGTGGGAGTGGTCTTTCCTTCCTTTTCATGGCCATGAAACTCTTCTGGGAAAGGGATTTATGATACATTTACTCTTGGTTTCTCTACTGGGGGTAGACTCGCACTGAAGGAATTCTGGCAGCCTCACTTCCAAGTATCTGCTTTTAGTCAGGTTAGGGAAGCTCTCAGAAGGCTTCTTTCTATACCTATTGATTCTCATGTCTTCAGCTTAAAATAATCTCCATATTGACTCTGGGTTCCAAAGGGTCCCTACACCATCTTGTAAATTTCCAAGTATTTTTTGTTTCTTCCTGAGGTTTCTTTTCTGCTTTATCTTTTTAGAGAGAGGGAAAGAGAGCACATACACGCATGAGCAGGGAGAGGGTCAGAGGAAGAGGGAGAGGGAGGAAGAATCTTAAACCAGACACTTAGCTAACTGAGCCACCTAGGCACCCCTCTTCCTGAGTTGCTTCTTGAGGTGCATCAAGCTATCTAGTTAAATTAATCACTTGGTTGTTACTGGACCTTTATTTTTTTTTTATTTTTTATTTTTTTTTAATTTTTATTTATTTATTTATTTGTCAGAGAGGGAGAGAGAGAGAGCGAGCACAGGCAGACAGAGTGGCAGACAGAGGCAGAGGGAGAAGCAGGCTCCCTGCCGAGCAAGGAGCCAGATGTGGGACTCGATGATGTGGGACTCGATCCCAGGACGCTGGGATCATGACCTGAGCTGAAGGCAGCCGCCCAACCAACTGAGCCACCCAGGCGTCCCTGGACCTTTATTTTTAGACCTCTTATATATATATCAGTGCTTTCAAAAGTACTCAATTTTTAAAATTATTTTTATTTATGAGCACTGGGTGTTATACACAACTAATGACTTGTTGAACACTACATAAAAAATGAATGATGTACTATATGCTGGCTAACTGAACATAATAATAAAAAATACATACATACATAATAAATAAATAAAATAAAACAATAAAAAGCACTGTACCAGTAGCGGGTGGGGAGAAAGAGACTTTCTGGTATCCATTTTCAGTTGAATTAAATACTAGGCAGGTAAGCATTCTTATTTTAGCTGACTTGTTAGAGATGCTTTTCAGCAATCTGAGAATGAGTACAGTATATTGTGCTACTTTCTGAGATAAATTTCTTACCTTTTTGAAAAGAGGCCTCCTGGAGTTGACTTAACTTGGTGAAATCAAAAGCAAAACATCAGAACTTTTGCTTTTCCATTTTCCTATGAATTTCTCTTGATCTAGGGGGGGAAAAATCAGGGTTATGGATTCCTACCTCCCTCCCCATAGCCTTACAGTTCTTTTCTGTCTCTCATTTGTTTCCTTCCTTTTGCCAAATACCCCTCCCTTTTCCCATAGCTGATGGAAGCTCAGACTGAAACATGCTCCACTGTGGCAAATGTATTAAGCTTGGCAGAAAAATTTTCTTTCAATTTTCCCAGTCACATTGAACGCATTATCTCTGTTGCAGGTCCTTTTAATAAGAGGCAGAGTGTATGTATTTTTTTAAAGATTTTATTTATTTATTTGAGAGAGAGCAGGAGAGCACAGAGGGAGAAGCAGACTCCCTGCTAGGTAGAGACCCCAATGTAGAGCTTGATTCTAGGACCCTGAGATGATGACTTGAGGCAAAGGCAGACACTCAACTGACTGAGCCACCCAGGCACCCCCAGAATGTATATTAAAAGCTAATGAATAAAACAAATCATTAGAAAAATGGGCCAAGGTTTGCACTGAGTTCCCAGAAAAGAGACTATAAATGGCTCTTAAATACAAGATGCTCATTTTCTAAGAGAAATGAAAATTAAAACTATTATGTGATACAATGACAATCTTATCACATCATCAAAGTAAGTATGTATGCTAATGTTTTGTTGATGAGTCTATGGGGAAACATACACACATTGCTAGTAGAAATTAAATCCATACAACCCTTACAGAAGGCAATTTGGCATTTATTTATCAAAATTTCAAATGCATATAACTTTTGACACAGAAATGGTGGTTTTTTTTAAGATTTTATTTATATATTTGACAGAGAGAGAGAGCACACAAGTAGGCAGAGCAGCAGGGAGAGGGAGAAGCAGGCTCCCCACTGAGCAGAGAGCCCGATGTGGACCAAAACCCTGGGATCATGACCAGAGCAGAAGGTAGCAGCTTAACCAACTGAGCCACCCAGGTGCCCCCAGAAATGGTCTTCTAGGAATTTATACTGTCATAAATTTGCATAATTCCAAAACAACTTTTTTAATTACAGCATTGTGTATAATGGACAAAAGACTGGAAGCATCCCAAATGTCCATCATTAGGGCACTGGTTTAAAAAAAAAAAAATAGCAACATTGTATATCCATACCATAGAATCTGTCCAGCTATACAAAAAGCAATGACATTGTATATTCTCATAGCTCTCAAAAATGCTTTTAAATGAAAAAAGCAGAAGACATAACATTATATATATTAGGTCACTGTGTAAAACAAAGTAGGCAAGTAAGTGTATTTCTATTTCCTTGGCTATGTATAAACTACCAACTAGCTGTGTTTGGGATGGGGTGCACTGGAAATTAAGCAAATAGGTTGCAAGGATGTGACACAGATTTTTCACTATATACTTTTCTACATTTTAAGTTTTTAACTATATGACTATAAAAATTTTTACCAAACTTAGATTAAAAATACATTGGATTTTTTGGGGTAGCTGGCTGGTTCACTCAGTTGAGCATGTGAATCTTACTTTACGGTTGTAAGTTTGAGCCCCAGGATGGATGAGAGATCACTTTTAAAAATAAATAAATAAAATATTTTTCAAAAATAGGACTTTTTTTTTAATTACTAAAACTCTTACCCTTAATAGAAGTTTTGAGAACAATTCCTCGGAATTAAGTTTGCTTAACTATGAAGGAAAAGCAGATCTGTTTATAATTTCTGATATGATGAAGTGTATTGAATGCTTTATTTCATGGTTTTGTTTTGTTTTTTAAGCAGGTCCACACCCAGCACCAAGCCCAAGGTGGGACTTGGAACCAGGACCCTGAATTCAAGACCTGAACTGAGATCAACAGTCCCATAACCAATTGAGCCACCAAGGTGCCCCTATTTGGCTCAGAGTGAAAAAACATTGGTTTGCATTGCAGACTTATCTACAGCATTTGCACAAGGCTAACAATATCTGCATGTCAGATAAATCATGTATTTGATACTTAAACCTCACATAAAGGAGCCACTCATGCATTCAATAGAAACATTCCTCAATAAGCTAGACCAGTTAATAAAAGTGTTTTCTAAATGTTAAACTTCAGTAAAAGACAGACAGCTATTTATTTTTAAGCATTTCCTTAAAAGTATTACTTTTTCATAACATTTGAAATGATCAAACAGCTTCCTCATCTCTATTTGTTCAAACAGGAATTTCGCTGTTGCAGAAACATCACTGTGAGGTGGTCTTCTAGTCGCTAGTAAAAATATTCTTGTTCTTGGGGCGCCTGGCTGGGCAGTCGGTAGAGCATGTGGCTCTCGATCTCAGGGTTCTCAGTTTGAGCACCACCTTTGGTGAAGATTAAAAATATGTATGTTCTTTTAAGAATCAGGTTTTGTTAAAAAAAAAAAAAATCAGGTTTTGTTTAGTTGGGAATCCCAAGGTAGTACAAGGGAATAATACGTTCTATTAACAGTAAAACCAGTAACAACTAGAAGAAAATATTTTTGAGATTTTTGAAGCACGTGTTTCAACAGAGTAGCCGCAGAGGGTAAAAAAAATATCAAATCAAATGCCATGAGAGCCTGGGGGATACTAAATAGTAAGGATCTAGAGATGGCAGCGGCGGTAAGTCCTAGCCCCATGGGTAGGGATGGAAATTATGTACAAGAAGCAAGGTATTTCTTAAACTGGGTAGCTAAAAATCTAAAAAAACAGGCCAATTTTTATTTACATTAGCGGAAAAAAGGTTGGCCTGTGGTTCTCCTTGGTGTGAGAATACGTATGCTCGTGGGACGCACGGTCACTCGCGATAACGCAAGGGAAAGGGAAGATGACAGCGACAGAGCCTCACCATAGCACGCGCGCTCCCCACTCTAGCTCCTGGTCTCGAGAGAGCACCTAATCCCCGGCGGCACAACCCTGCCAGTCGCACTCCTCCTTCAACCCTGGGGGCGGAGAGTGGGGGAGGGCGACCGCGAGAGTCTCAGCCAAGTAGGGGCGAAAAACTATCCCTGACCGCCAGCTCCCGCACCACCTTCTCTTCAAGACCCCAACGAAGCACGCCATTCTGGACTAGGAAGGAAGAAATGGTAGAAATAGGGCTTAGGAGGCTTAATGCAAGAAGCAGTCCTACAATGCGCATGCGCCAACGACGGGGGCACCAAGGCAGGTCGAAGAAATGGAAGGGCGGTGAAGACATCCGCCCCCTACAGGCTGGCAATCTCCAAAGTTGCACTCCACGCGGCAATCACGTGACAGCTCAGGCAGACGTCTGTCACGTGACCCTCGCCCTCACTGGAAGGGACCGCAGAGAGATACCAGTGGCAATTAGCGAGTCACCCGAGCCTCCGGTTTCAGGCCCCCGGTTAGATTATGTTACCTTTAGTGGGACCTAAACTGGCGCCATCCTCTAGCATCTTCTTGCACCCTAAAGATGGGAACGCCCCCCTTCTGAATAGAAGGCAGAGATGTTTGAGCCGGGAAGAGGAACAGACGCATCGGGCACTCTGCAGATGCCCGCTCTGACGCACTAAGCCCAGAGGGTATCCACGCGTGTCCCACGGTGCACTAGGCTTTGCTGCGTTCCCTATGGGTACGCAGCCGCGTGGCGACGTCACAACGCGGCTTCCGCAGGAAGGGGCTTTGAAGGCCGGACCGCGCCCTTCGTATTTACGCCGCTACTTCCTAGCCGGAAGTGACATATTGTGTGCGCCTTCTCCTCGGTTCTGTGGCGCGAGGTTTCTGCGGTTCGGATGCCGATTTAAAGAAGTCCTGGGCAGGTACTTGTTTGCCCGTGTGCAGCGAAATAGGAAACTGAAATTGTTTAAAAACAAATTGAAAGACTAGTACAAGGTCTTCTCTCGAAGAAGACTCCAGGCTAGCCTGGATTCCTTGGAAAGTTAAGCCAAGCATTTTCCCAGGATAACTTTCCTGACTTAATCAGAGACTTCTAAAATGGAGAAAGGGAGGCAGACACAGGGAACACTTAAACGGTTCGTGAGACAGCATAACCCTGGTGGGAAAACCTGACAAAGACAGCAGATTAATGGAGAATTGTGTACCAGTTTTGCTGATGAACGTAGATGTAAAAAGCCCTAAGCAAAATATTAGCTAAATTACATTATAGAAAGAACAATACATTATACGCAAGTTAGATTGTTTCAGCATGAGAATTCAAGATGGTCATGGGTGGAGAAAATATCCTCTCAAAAAATGTAGAGGAAACCGTTAAACACTTTTTCATGATGAATGCTCATAGAAAGCCAGGAATAGAGGGGAAATTAATCTGATAAAAAATATCCGCAAAATTGAAAGCTTTCTTTTCTTTACAATTTTTTTGTTGACTGACCTGGGTCCTTTGACACTACAGCATTTAGTCTGGATTTGCATATACATAATTGCATATATATGGAGCTTGTCAACATGTTCCTCTGTCCTGTTTCTTCCTAATTGGAGTTATTTTATTTCTTTAATCATAGTAATCATAGTTGTTTTGTAATCTGCATCATAATTATTTTTCTTGAGATTTTATTAATTTATGTGACAGATCACAGGCAGGCAGAGAGAGAGGGGGAAGCAGGCTCCCCACTGAGCAGAGAGCCCGATGCAGGACTCCATCCCAGGACCCTGAGATCATGACCTGAGTGGAAAGCAGAGGCTTAACCCACTGAGCCACCCAGGCTCCCCTCTATCATGATTCTAATGTCTCAGTTTTTTTCTGGTTCCTTTCTGCAGCCTAATATTTCTGCTCTATATTGTCCATTATGTCTAGTTTCCTTTTATGTGTGCTTCTTACCTTTGAAAAACTGAGAAAAAGTATTTGTGGCTTTTTGCAAAAAAAGGTTTTTTGTTTTTTGGGGTTTTTTTTTTTAGATTTTATTTATTTGACAGAGATCACAAGTAGGCAGAGTGACAGGCGGGGGGCGGGGGGGGGGGGGTTTGTGGAACCAGGCTCCCCGCTGAGCAGAGAACCCCATGTGGGGCTCAACCCCAGGACCCTGGGATCATGACCTGAGTTGAAGGCAGAGGCTTTCACCCACTGAGCCACCCAAGCGCCCCAGTTTTGTTTTGTTTTTTAAGATTTTATTTACTTATTTGACAGAGAGATAAAGCACAAGTAGGGGAGCAGCAGGCAGAGGGAGAGGGAGACGCAGGCTCTTCACCTACCAGGGAGTGGGATGTGGGGCTAGACCCTAGGATACTGGGATCATGACCCAAGCCAAAGGCAGCTGCTTAACTGACTGAGCCCCCCAGAGGTCCCTGCAAAAAGGACTTTTTTTGCTCCTGCTAGGTGCCTTGAGGTCTTCTCAATTAGACTGTTTTCTTGGGTTGAGTTTCCCTGAGTCATTGCAAAATCAGGCTACAGATCTAAGCAAGAGCTGTGCAGTGGCCACACGCAAAGATGTGATAGAGAGGGGTGCTTTTTTCCTCCTTTTATAGTCAATGTAAAAAATAATCATTCTTAAAGTTCTTGGGTACTGGTTCACCCCTACCCTTGGACATAACCTATGGAATCCCAATTTAATTTCTGCAGAGTCACCCAATAGCATCTTCACCTTGGGTAGCCCTGTACCTTGGCTGCTCTGCCCATGTTCATTGAAGCTACTACAAAAATACTAGATGTTCCTTGTCTAGAAAATGTCAAGGTAAGAGTAGCTTTTGTCCTTCTGTACCTCATTTGCTTTTCTGGGCTTCCACCTTCTCTTAGCTTTTGGCATAATAGTTCTTTAATATATTGTCACCAATTTTGTACCTTTGAGGAATTTTTAATGTATGTTTATAATTCATTAGCATCTTTTTTTTTAAGATTTTATTTATTTATTTGACAGAGATCACAAGCAGGCAGAGAGGCAGGCAGAGAGAGAGAGGGGGAAACAGGCTCCCCGCTGAGCAGAGAACCCGATGTGGGGCTCGATCCCAGGACCCCGAGATCGTGACCTGAGCCAAAGGCAGAGGCTTAACCCACTGAGCCACTCAGGCACCCCTTCATTAGCATCTTTAATCATTATCTATGGATATATTTATTTTATAACCTAGCTAATAACTGAAAATAACAATTTGAGATTTAATTCTTTTCTTCATTCTCTTAGTTTTTATATCTCAAACACTTTGCAGAATGTTAGTCTTGCATCACGCTTTTTTCCTTACCTGAGTGCTTCATAGGCCATTGCTCCATTTTCCTTTAGCATTAAATTTTGATACAGGTTGCTAACAGCCTGATTTCCCCTATCTTTTATAGCTGACATGCTCTTTTTGTATGGATAAACCACCTTTTCCAGGTCAAGCTTGAAGAAAATTTACTATAGTGTGTCTCCCTCAGAGTATAAGCAGGCAAAGAACAACCACCAAAGAGAATTCAGCGAATCAGCTACATTTCTTTTGTGTTAGTTTTATATATTTAGCAGTCATATGCACAGCTACATAACCTAAGATGCCAATATGGATAATTGTGGACATTTACTATTTATTGAGTGCCTACTATGTGCTATTAACTATAGTATATGCTTGATTTATAGCTTTGGATGTAATAAGATATAAGTCCTTGATCTCATTGACCTCACAGTCAACCCAGAGAGCTAGATATTCAATAACCAAACAATTGTTATTTAATTAAGGTTGTGATAAGTGCAGCCATGACAAAGTACAGGGTGTTATGAAAGTATAGAACAGAAATACCTAACCTAGTTTGCAAGATTTGGGTAGGTGTCAGTGAATAAGTCACAAATTAGAGACCTGAAGTATAAGGAGGAATCAGTCAGTTGGAAAGTTGTGGAGTGAGCCTTGTGGGCAGAGGGAACATGATGTGCAAAGGTCCTGAGGCTGAACAAAGCTCAATGACTTCTAGGAGCAAAAAAACATCAGTGCTTCTGCAGCATTATGAACAAAGGGGAGGGTTGTCCAGATGAATCCGGAGAGACAAAGCCCAGGGTTACACAGGCTTCATGGGCAACATTAAAGAATTGTGACTTCATCCTGATAGTAGGGAACATTATTAGAACTTTTCTTATTAGAAATTTTTAAGTTAGAGATTTGATCATATTTTTGTTTTTATAATACAGTATCATTTTAGCTGCAAATTGAGGATCACGTGGGAACAAATAGAAATGAAGACTTCACTTTGGAGATAATTTTAGGTGTGTAACAAAACATGGAGTCATTTTGAACTACAGTGGTGATAGTAAAGATTTAGAAAAGTGTATATATTCACAAAACATTCAGAAAATAGGATCCCTGGGGTGTAGGGATAGTAAGATGTGATAAGGTGATTGAGAGAGTTGCCATGCCTTTTTTAAGAATTCTGAGATTTCTCTCACCTCACCAAGAAAAAAAAAAAAAGCTCTATATTGTCCTTCTGGAATAAGGCTGTACTTTTTAGGAAATGGTAAACATTGAAAGTTTGATCAATATGAAACTTAACAGAAGCAAACAGGGAAATGGGGAAGGAGGGAAATCCCTGTAAAAGGAGCTGTGTAAAAGCTATACAGCTTTTGGGGCTCCTAGGGATATCAGAAGAGTTAGAAGAGATCCAAATGAGGATATACTTCCTGGACTCAGCACCTAGCTGTGCTTTCACATGCCTTCCCTTGCCTTTCATGGACCCCAGGTGTCATCCTGTCCTCCCATGATCTGGCCCTCACCAGTGTCACCAGCCTCCCTTCTGTGACCTAGACATTCTCCTCCCTTTGGATTGAGCTCTGCTAGGTCCATCCTCTGAGGCTAAAGCACCATACCTTTTCTACCCTGACTGGATACGACTGTTTCCTGATTAATAACTACAAGTTCTTGAGCATCTACTCCATACCATCCACTTTACTCTGCATAGAAGCTACATTTCACATAATCTTAACAAATTTGAGAGAGAAGCATTATCACTTCAAGATGAGGAAAATGTGGAAACAGGGTCAAGGACATTAAACACATAGCCCAAGATCACAATTACTGTACTTAGCAGATTTGGGTTTCCAACACTAATCCACCCCATTCCAGAACCCTGACGTCACAGAATGCTGTCTTTGGTTAATCTTTCTTTCAGATTCTTACCTCTACCTGTGTTTGCGAACCTATCTAGAAATATTACTTGATTTTCTAACAGATTTCTTTGTGTAAGCATTTAGTTTTTCCTTTTTAACTAGAGACACACCCTGATTCCTTCTAATGTCATAATAGCACACAGAAGGGCCACAGCCCTGCCTCCGAGAAAGCAATTTCTATTAACTTCATTTGGAGCATTGAAGACAAAATAGTTAGTTCTCAGGTAACTTTTGTGCTTAGTCTAATTGATCATTTATTTTCCTATTAACTGTGTTTTCAAGACTGTTGATTAAAGCTACTTTCCATTTCTCTCTTAATATTTTTTTAAAAGATTTTATTTATTTATTTGACAGAGAGATCACAAGTAGGCAGAGAGGCAGGCAGAGAGAGAGAGGAGAGGAAGCAGGCTCCCTGCTGAGCAGAGAGCCCGATGTGGGGCTCGATCCCAGGACCCTGAGACCATGACCAGAGCCAAAGGCAGAGACTTACCCCACTGAGCCAACCAGGCGCCCCTGTTTCTCTCTAAATATTAATACAGAGATACATGTTGGGTTTAGGTGTATAGTTGTTTACCCCTACGTTATCTTACAGTAGTAAAAATCTGAAACTATTGAGTCTGGTTAAATAAAATATGATTACCCATAAAATGGGAGCTCAATGTGGGCATTAAAAAAATAATAATTCTTGGGACGCCTGGGTGGCCCAGTGGTTAAAGCCTCTGCTTTCAGCTCAGGTCATGATCCCAGAGTCCTGGGATAGAGCCCCACATCGGGCTCTCTGCTCAGCAGGGAGCCTGCTTCCCCTTCTCTCTCTGCCTGCCTCTCTGCCTACTTGTGATCTCTCTCTGTCAAAATAAATAAATAAAATCTTTAAAAAAAATAATAATAATAATTATGTCATGGAAAATTGTTACCAATCCAAATAAAGTTATTGTTTTTTGACTTTTGGTTTTTGTTTTTTAAAGGCAACCAGGGCACCTGGCTGGCTCAGCCAGAAGAGCATGTGCCTTTTGGTCATGGGGTCATGAGTTCGAGCCCCACACTGGGTGTGGAGTTTACTAAAAATAAATAAATAAACTTTTTTTTTTTTAAAGGCCACCAAACTGTGTGCTTAACATGTTACTACTTTAAAAATTATACAGGGACGGGATGCCTGGGTGGCTCAGTTGGTTAAGCGGCTGCCTTTGGCTCAAGTCATGATCCCAGCGTCCTGGGATCGAGTCCCACATCGGGCTCCTTGCTCGGCAGGGAGCCTGCTTCTCCCTCTGCCTCTGCCTGCTACTCTGTCTGCCTGTGCTCGCTCTCTCTCTCTCTGACAAATAAATAAAATCTTAAAAAAAAAATTATACAGGGACACCTGGCTGGCTCAGTCAGTAGAACTTGCAACTCTTGATCGTGGGATTTTAAGTTCCAGCCCCTGTTAGGTGTGGAGATTACTTTAAAAATACAAAATAAAAATCTTTAAAAATTATAGAAATATACACATGCACACATTTGCAAATATAGATTTAAAACTTTATATGTACATCAGAATATTAAGAGAATTATAGAGGCGCCCAGGTGGCTTGGTAGGTTGGGCCTTTGCCTTCGGCTCAGGTCATGGTCCCAGGGTCCTGGGATCGAGCCTCATCGGGCTTTTTGCTCAGTGGGGAGCCTGCTTCCTCCTCTCTCTCTGCCTGCCTCTTTGCCTACTTGTGATCTTTGTCTGTCAAATAAATAAATAAAATCTTTAAAAAAAAAAGGAATATTAAGAGAATTACAGAGATTGGTGTTGCTTCTTAATTTTGTTTTCTCTTCTTTTAAAAAACTTTTCAGCATTGAGCACAAGCTTGTTTTTTTTATTAAAAGTAATGAAAAATAACATCTTCACGATTTCTACAACTTTGAAACCTATGAATAGTTTCAGTTCTCATGAAATAAGAATATAGAGGGGCACCTGGCTGGCTCAGACAGAGCATCTGACTCTTGATCTCAGGGTCCTGAGTGTGAGGCCCATGTTGGGTACTGAGATTACTTTAAAAAATTTAAAAAAAAAAAAAGACAAGAATGTAGGATGCTTTTGGTAAGGTTAGTATTTTATTATTTATTGGTCATTTTCCCTTTAAATTACTATCATCTAGTTCAATTCTTACAAAGTTGAATTTAGTCAATTTGTGCTTAGCATCTGTTGTTTCTGACTTACGTATTTGAAAGTCTGGGTTCAGGTCTTAATGATACAGTTTATTTTTAAAAAAGATTTTATTTATTTGTCAGAGAGAGCACACAAGCAAAGGGAGCGGCAGGCAGAGGGAGAAGCAGGCTCCTGCTGAGCAAGGAGGCTGATGTGGGACTTGATCCCAGGACCCTGAGATCATGACCTGAGCCAAAGGCAGACACTTAACTGACTGAGCCACCCAGAAGTCCCAGTACAGTTTATTTTAAGGACATTAATAGTCCCGAGGGTTTTGTGTTTCTTTAGTTGTTGTTAAACAAGATCGCCACTAGTAGAAACCTATAAGGATATTAACCACAGTTTGTGAGCTATTTCTGGGATTTTCAGACATTTAAACAAGCATTGGAATATAGATGAAAAAGCATAGAGCTTAACACTAATAGACATGGGTCCAAATCCTAATCCTTTTCTCAACTAGATTCAAAAAAGCAGGCAAGTTAAACTGCCTTGGCTTCTATTTTCTTATTTTTAAAATAGAGAGGGTAATATTAACTCAGAGGGGCCTGAGGATAACCTGAATTAGAGTAGGTCTTTGTAAAGAGACTGTTACATGAAAGGTGCTCAAACACTTGGGTTCTCATTCCCCTACCCAACAGAAGCTACATGTACCTGTAGGAAGGATTCACAGGATAATCCAAATTTCATTTCTTTGACTTTGGTTGCAACTGTATCAGTTCATTATGAGGTCATTTCTGTTAGAATTCTAAGGAAATTTCCAGTTTCTCAGTTACCACCTCATTACTATCAAAAGTTTTACTTTAGGTAATCAAAATTTCCCCAAATCTGGAATCCAATAACAAAAGAGTACTAAAGGTCCTTACTTAGAGGAAGGAAGGAGAGTAGTGAGTAGTCTGTTGGGTTATTGCTAGCTTTTTGGAGTGAACACTAGATGGCAGCATACAGGCAGGATTTTCTATATCGAACCCAATGGGCTTTTCCCCAGTGCTCTCTTACCCCCAACAAAACAAAAGCCCAGCGATCTTCCTGCTTATCTCGGTTTGAACAGTAAATGAGGGACAGTATTTGACAGTATTTCCCAGGGACTAAACAAAGAAGTACACTTGGGAGGAGACGGGAATAATAATAAAAGCTTACATAGTATTTACTTGTGCCAGGCACTATTCTGGTCACTTTTATATATGGTGAAACATAGAGTAAATAAACATGGAATTTTTTTTTTTAAGATTTTATTTATTTGTGGGGTGCTTGGGTGACTCAGTGTGTTGAGCCTCTGCCTTCAGCTCAGGTCATGATCTCAGGGTCCTGGGATTGAGCCCCGCATTGGGCTCTCTGCTCAGCAGGGAACCTGCTTCCCCCTCTCTTTCTGCCTGCCTGTCTGCCTACTTGTGATCTCTCTCTCTCTGTCAAATAAGTAAATAAATAATCTTTAAAAAGTTTTTTTATTTATTTGAGAGAGAGTGAGAGAGAGATCATGAGCAGGGGGAAGGGTAGAGGGAGAAGCAGACTCCCCACTGAGCAGGGAGCCTGACTCGGGGCTCAATCCCAGGACCCTGGAGTCATGACCACCATGACTTGGCACCCTAAACTTAGAAATTTCTTAGAAATTAAATTTCTTTCTTTTTCTTTTTTTAAAAAGTTTTTTTTTTTTTTAAATTATTTAGCAGAGAGAGAGAGTGCACAAGCAGGCACAGTAGCAGGGCTAGGGAAAGGGAAA
Source organism: Mellivora capensis (assembly GCA_004024625.1). Lineage (NCBI taxonomy): Eukaryota > Metazoa > Chordata > Mammalia > Carnivora > Mustelidae > Mellivora > Mellivora capensis. The sequence continues at coordinate 14,709 of PISX010021083.1, forward strand.
AGCAGGCTCCCCGCTGAGCAGGGAGCCCCTGTAGGGCTCAATCCCAGGACCCTGAAGCCATGACCCCAGCTGAAGGCAGGAGCTTAACCAACTGAGCCACCCAGGTGCCCCAGAAATTAAATTTCTTAGAACAAGTAGGGATGCCTGGCTGGCTCAGTCAGTGGAGCATGTGACTCCATATGGTCCTGGAGTTTTAGTTTGAGCCCCACATTGGGGGTAGAGTGTACTTTGAAAAAAAATTCGTAATAGGGATGCCTGGGGGGCTCAGTCGGTTAAGCATCTGCCTTTGGCTCAGGTCCTGATCTGAGGGTCCTGGGGTAGAGTCCCACATCAACCTCCTTGCCCAGCAGGGAATCTGCTTCTCCCTCTGCTTGCCGCTCCCCCTGCTTGTGTGCTCTCTCTCTCTCTCTCTCTCTGAATAAAGAAATAAAATCTTTTAAAAACGAAGAAAAAAATCATAATAAATTTTTTAAAATGACAAAGTTATTTCATTTTTTGTCATAGAAGTTTTTTCAATTTTTTCTTTCTTTACCTTACTTTATTATTCATGCTTTCAACAAAACAAGTATTTTTAAAGCATGTACTGTGTTTGAGATACTAAATGTGTCACTTTGGGTCCATGGGTAGGGAGGTAAAATAATTCATATAAGGTTAAGCCTCTAACTCTCTGTAAGCTAAAGAAGAAAGAGAACATATAAGTTAATAATAGGACAAGGTGAAGTGTGCAATGTGTGCATTTTTTTGTCACAAAAGAGGTTTTATTGACTGGTAAAGGAGGTGTGGATTATCTCATAATGGAGTGAGCATAACAATAGAGAAAGGGAATTACCATGTATTGAAAGTACTATATACCAGCACCCTGATAGGCACTTTATATATACCATTTCATGTATTTTCATTTTCAAAAATTTATTTTCATTTATTTGGTTGTTAATATTCCCATTTTCAGGTGAGGAAATTGAGTCTTAAGAAGAGTAAGTTACTTAAAAAAAAGAAAGAGAGAGAGAAGAAGAGTAAGTTACCTGCCTACAGATACACAGACAGGGAGGGGTAGAATAAGGCATCATGTATGAGTAACAATTACTGCTCTTTGTTGCAACTTAAAAATAGAATACAGTATTTTCAGGATATAAAGTGATAGATGTGCATTAGAGAATGGTAGAGTTTTGATAGGACAGATGGAAGTGGAAGAGTGGACTGGGCACAGCATGGACAAAGACACAGACCAGAGGAATGTGTATAGTCTGATAGGAATGTGTATAAGAAGTATC
>PISX010021083.1:16079-34559 GCA_004024625.1 Mellivora capensis
AGTATCCTTATTAAAGTGGAAAAAAAGAGAGTTTAAAAATCTACTCAGAGGTAGAAGATACCAGTGAAGCAAATCACTGAGGACGGTTCTCCATCTTGACCCAACACTGCCCTGTTGTTCAGTCCCTGTTTGTTTTCCTGGCTGCCTTCCACATTCTGATCTTATCCACAGAACTCAGATAGGTGAAGGACATCAAGTTTTGATCTCCTACATATGAACAGTTTTGACTTTTTCCCTTAAACACACACTTTTTGACTGTAAACCTACTTTACAGCACTGAGCTGTAAAGTGAATGCGTATATGCCAGTTATATTGGGTCCTGCCTTGGTCTTTCCCTCCAAATCCCTGTTAAATTGGCCATTACTAGAGGATAGTAGGGGACATATGGGCCAGTCCCTTTATATTTTCTTGCACATGCAGAGTGGTTAAAGCACAGATTTTAGAGTCAGACAGACCCACATTTGATGAAATGAGGGATAAGAGAAAAGTGAAAATCCCAGCAGTAGAGCCCATATTCTAAAAAAGCTAGTGCTCAAGTTGACAGCAACTCTGTGCTGATGGCTTTCTCAATCTCTATGAGCTTTTGTATGTAGTTCCATAAATATATGAGCACTGCCATTGGCTGCTGAAGCCCCTGAAAGCACATGGTCTCTGCCCCTGTGTCTGGAAAGTCTTCAGCCTTTGACTGCTGCCTGGCCCCTTCGACCTTGAGCTTCTCTGACCCTCAGTCTGCTTTCATAGTGGGTTGATAAACCTAGAGGAGATAAGAGAGGAGAGTTGATAGTTAAAAGGAAGACTGTATGCCACAAGTAAGGGAGTCATAAAGTAATTGGCAATGAAAATGTTAAGAGGAGTAGGGCCCCACAGGGAGTGAATGAAATCAGGCTGCACTGAAGTGGAAATTTTAATTAAAAAGGGAAGATATGATCTATAGTGTGCAGGTTTCTGGTTGTCCTTGTCCTCAGGTCAGAGGCTAACATTCATGGTGTTTCTGTAGAGAGAAGACTTGGGGGAGGAGAGTCACCTTTGGGGTCATGAGTGAGTTCCTCTTTTTTTAAGTTTATTTATTCATTAATTAAGTAATCTCTATATCCAGCATGGGGTTTGAACTCACAACCCTGAGATTAAGAGTCACATGCTTTTTCAAACTGAGCCTCTCACCACATGAGTGAGTTCCTTTTAGGACCTGCTTATTGCTCCTCCTAGCTAGAGGAAGAGAACCCAGACCAGGCCCAGTTCTCCTTCAACCCTGCATCTGCCCTTTTGACCCACTGCCTAGTACTGGAAGAGAATGCTAGCTCTGGGGTAAGGTCAGAGGTGCTGGAGACCCAAGGATTCCCAGCTGGATGTTGATGAGCCAGAATGCCACAGTGGCATGGGCCAGTCTGATTCCATGTAGGGACTGTGGTTAATAAGAAATATATTTGGTCTTTGTCCCTGGTTCTTGGCACAAAGCTCCCAAAACTCTTGGAAATTCCTAAGTGAGAATAGGCGTTTTTTTGTTGTCGCTGTTTTCCTAAGTGAGAGTAGTTTTTAAAACTTTTTTGAAAGTTATTCATTGGGGCTCCTGGGTGGCTCAGTCAGTTAAGCATCTGCCTTTGGCTCAGGTCATGATGCCAGGGTCCTGGGATTGAGTCCCACATCAGATACCTGCTCAGTGGGGAGCCTGCATCTTTCTCGCCCTCTGCCTACCACCCGGCCTAGTTGTGCTCTCTCTGTGTCAAGTAAATAAATAAGTAAAATCTTAAAAAAAAAAAGAAAGTTATTCATAAGGTCAATCCCTTCGGGTCCCCTTCCTCCTTGGAAGCTTTGTAGTATCACTTTGCTATCACTCAGTTAACCTTGGTTTGTTGCTTGCACGCTCTATTAAGTTCTTTTTTAACATATCTGAGTTTATGCTGATGAAGTACTTAGGGTGGGGCCCCTAGATAGCCTCAGGATAGGGCAAGTCACCAGAAAGACCAAGTGATTAGAGGATTGGAACTTTCAGCCCCATTCACTGGCCTCCAAGGAAGGGAAAGTGGGAGGGGGAGTGCTTCAGATTTAGCTCTATGAAAACTCTTGACAAGATTGGATGAGCTTCTGGGTTGGTGAAGACATCCAAGTGCAGGGAGGCTGGCACACCTTAATTCCGCAGGGACACAAGCTCCTATATACCTTTTCATCTGGGTGTTCACTGTATCTTTTATTATTTTTTTCTTCAAGTTTTTATTTAAATTCTAGTTAGTTAACATATAGTGTAATACTGGTTTCAGGAGTAGAATTTAGTGATTCATCACTTACATCCAGTGTTCAACAGAACGAGCATACTCCTTACTCATTTAGCCCATCCCCCTGCCCACCTCCCTCTATCAACCCTCAGTTTGTTCTCTATAGCCCTCGTGTTTTGCTTGCCTCTTCTTCCCCCCTTCTTTTGCGTTCATTTGTTATATTTCTTAAATTCCATTCACTGTATCTTTTATAATACCCTTTATAGTAAGCTGATAAATGTATGAAAATGTTTCTCTGAGTCCTGTGAGCAACTCTAGCTAATTAATCAAACCCAGGAGAGGGTAGTGGGAACCTCTAATTTATAGGTGTTCCATCAGTAGCACAGGTGACAATCTGGACTTGTAATTGGCATCTGAAGTCCCGGGGGAAGTTTGGTGGAACTGAGCCCTTAACTTGTATCTGATGCTGTCTCCAGGTAGACATGTCAGAATTGAGTTAAATTTGCAGGACACCTAGTTGGTATCACCTGAGAATTGGGGAATTGTTTGGTGGTGTTGGAAAACACTACGGGAATCGATACCCAAGGCTGAGCTGGACAGATAGCTTTGGCAATGACTGACCTCATTCTAGCCCCAAATCCCTCCCCCCATCATCTCCTGCTGCAGGCCATCACCTACTCCAGAATCTGAGAATAATCCACTAACCACGTCTCTAAACAGGGAAATACTTAGGAGCTTAGTTTTCCTATTTAGCCTAGGGTGGGGGGTGGGAGGTCATTTACTTGGATCTTATTCCCTGTTTCTAATAAGTGGGATTCTGCCTGAATTTTTAGTAATAGGCACTCTGTATCATTTAGTTACCCTACTACGGAAATTATCTTAAGTTCTAGGTGGATTTTCTATTATCCCAAAATCTCTAGGGCCTCGTGGATTCCTTACTGTATTACTTGAGTATTTATTTCATCCAATTCAAGTGGCTGGATCTTGCTTTGGAGGTACTGCTCGCTGAGGCCAAGCTCTGGCTGTGGTGGTAAAAGATTCCCTCCCCATTCCCCCCTGGCAGTAGCTGTTGCTAATAGCTGACCCCCCAGATTCCGACCTCCTGAAATAGCCCTACTTTCACTCTTATACTACCTTCTGAATTATGAACTAGACCCATGACCCTTCTTTCATCTTGCAGCTCCAAGCCCCTCCTCGGAAGGCACCACAACCACTACCAGGCAGTCTCACCCTGACTAAGTGAGGAGTTTTCATCTTGTTGGTTTCCATCTCCACTATATTCAGCCTCCTTCCACTCCACTTTTTTTTAAAAGGTTTTATTTATTTATTTGACAGACAGAGATCACAAGTAGGCAGAGAGGCAGGCAGAGAGAGAGGAGGAAGCAGGCTCCCCGCCGAGCAGAGAGCCCGATGCGGGGCTCGATCCCAGGACCCCGAGATCATGACCTGAGCTGAAGGCAGAGGCTTAACCCACTGAACCACCCAGGCTCCACTTTTTAGTGAGAACTATGTTTGTCTAGGCTCCAGCTTCTCCAAATATGTGGATGAGCTGTTCATCTTCTGATGCAGTGTCTCTATGTTTTCCCAAAGGGGTAGAGGTTCTATCTGCTATTACAGAGGTCATTTTTGTATAGATATTGGGATTTGAAAAAAAAAAAAAACATTCATGGTTTATTTGCTCTTTTCACAACCTGGGCACTGAGTGAACTTTGGAATTGACTCTATGATACCTGTTGGTGTAAAACTCTGACCAGAGAGTGCTGGATTACACCACCTTGGCCAGTACCAGCCAGGAAACCCCATGTGAATGTGTCACCCAGTGCCCCAAGGGTCAGGGTCTGCCTGCTTTGAAAATTTTCTCTGTCGTTGTTCCCTTAAACCACCATGGTATTTTCCTTCCTTTCATCACCAGACATCTAAAGACTGAAATGTGCTACATCCCTTCTCTCATCCCTCTCAATTCCAGCCCTGCAGGGACAGGCTCTAGACCTTGGGCAGTTGTTCTATCAAAGGCCAAAGGATTCTCCTCAGTGTAGACTTCTTTGAATCTTTTCCTGTTTCCCTTTCCCTTGACCTTTCTGAGGAATATGAGCACAACACTCCTACCCACCTAATCCTGACTTTTCTCCTTTCTGGTCTCCAGAACTCTAGGCTATCCTATGTCTCTTCTTTATTTCTCAAGACTTTTCCTTGCTTTGCACAGAGGCTTTGCTCACTCTCCTCAAATGTGGATGATCCCCAAGGTTTGATCTGATCTGTTTGGTCACATCCCTTCCCAGAGACCTTGCTTGGACACATTATATTAACTCCCCCCCATCCGCACTGAAGTAGATAGCTCTTAACTCCCAGATCCCTAGAACTGACCTCTGATCTTAACCCCACATTATCACTGACCTGTTCTGTGCCTTCCCTTGAGTACCCTTCCCCCCTACTACAAAGTCACATTTTTGGAAGCATAGTCAACTTCTTATGCCCTAAATTCACTCTCCTCCTGGATAGCCCTATTTTCATTATGTGTGCCAATACCCTCCCATTTTCTAGACTCTGAATTTGAGAGTGACCTTTGATTATTCCTTTTCTCTTGTCTTTTACTTATAGTAAGAGTGTTCATTATATCTTATCATGTCAAGTACTACTTTTGTTTTTTAAAAAGTTTAAAAATATTTTCAGGAGTGTATTTCCCCACCATGATATTAGGTGGGAAAAAGTCATTTCACTAATGTTAGGCTTACTTATATACATTTAATTTGTTACTGGGTCAATATCTCCTTTTTAAATGATTGAATTATTAGCATTTAAATATAACCATATATACTTATTATTTTGGCTATGAAGGTGTCCAGCTCTTTTCTTGGCTTGCTACAAATACAGAGGCTGTTTCCCAGCATGCAGCAGTGGCTGTGAGACTAGTCTGACCAATGAGTTACAAGAAGCAGTGCACTGATCCATCTATTAGGTGAGGCTTTGAATATATAATGAGTTGATTTCTTAATCCAATTCCTATATTTTCTTACTAAAGGAACAGTATCCCCCATGGAGGTCCACAGTTTAACCATGTTTTCAGAGTGATCTACCTCCTGGTTTCTCTGAGGTCAGAGAGACAAAGTACAGCCTGCACATCTCCATGGATTTCTAGGGAGGAAGTGACCAAGCATGGCCTCAGAAGCACAGAAAGCAGATTAGGGGTTACTAAGATACAGAGGTAGGAGTAAGGGGAAATAACTGTTTAATGAGTATGGATTTTCCTTTTAGAGTGAGGAAAAGTTTTTGAAACTGGATGGTGATAGGGTTTGCACACATTGTGAATTTACTAAATGCCACTGATTGTTCACTTTTAAATGGTTAATTTTATGTTATGTGAACTTCACCTCAATTTTTAAAAAGTCCCACCAACAGAAACACCATTCTGCCCCACTTATTCTTCCCAGGAAGAGGAATGGAGGATGGTATGGTAGCAGGGGCATGTATATACAGGAATCACAAACTGAGGAAGACCAAGAATTCTGTATCCTCTTTCCTTCTCCTCTTCCATGTTTTTCTCAGGGGTAATTTGATCGTGAACTGGACTGGACTCACGTCAGACCCTAGAGTAAAGGAAAGAAGTCTGTAGTAACTTAAGCATGTCATAAAAAATATTTTGATTATTATGAAGGCAGAGAAAATACATATGAATAAAGAGTTAGTTATTAGACACAAAAATTCATTGGTATATAGCTTTTTAAAAAATTATTGATGTACAGTTGACATACAGTGTTACATTAAGTTTTAGGTGTACAACATAGTGATTCAACAAGTCTATATATTCTTCTGTGCTCACCCCAAGTATAGCTACCATCTATCACCATAAACACTATTACAATACTGTTGATTATATACCCTATGCTGTACCTTTTATCCGTGTGATTTATTCTAGCTTTAAAATTATTATTATTAGGGATGCCTGGGTGGCTCAGTTGGTTAAGCAGCTGCCTTCGGCTCAGGTCATGATCCCAGCGTCCTGGGATCGAGTCCCACATCGGGCTCCTTGCTCAGCAGGGAGCCTGCTTCTCCCTCTGCCTCTGCCTGCCACTCTGTCTGCCTGTGCTTGCACGCTCTCTCTCCCTCTCTCTGACAAATAAATAAATTAAAAAAAATTTTTTTTAATTATTATTATTAAAAATAAAGTTCCCAAATAATGTTCTGGCTTATGTAATTTTTTTTTTAAGATTGTTTATTTATTTGACAGATAGAGAGCACAAGTAGGTAGAGTGGCAGGCTTTCCACAGAGCAGAGAGTCTGATGAGGGGCTCAATCCCAGGACCCTGGAATCATGACCGGAGCCGAAGGCAGACACTTAACTGACTAAGCCATCCAGGAGCTCCAAAAGGTGTGTATAATTCTGAGAAAAGAATATTCAGGCTATTCACCCAGAAAAATCACTGCTGTGACACCATCAAGACTTTCTGAAGCCCTCACCTTGAATCACTGTAAAGACTCTCAACTGTTCCCCAGCTGCCTTCTATAAATGTTCCTTTTACCAAGAGACTGTAAAATATCTCTCCATGCTAAAAGGAAGGTCCTGACTACCTTAAACTTTTGTGCCTCTTCTCCCTACAGCTGGGGTCAACCGCCCTGTACCTCCAGGCTCAGCCTGGGCTCTCAGTTGCTAGAAAATTCCAAACTTTGGGCAGGTGGCAGGGCTTGCCTGAGATGTACTAGCACCCCACTTATGCTAATAATTTGTAGTTTCTTTTGATATTTTTTTTCAATATTTATTTCATGAGAGTTGTACTGGTGCTTTTAGTAATGTTTGCTATTCTTTTAATTTTCCCTCAAGGGGGTGGAACCAGTGGGTTTGAGCAGACATGTAAGTGGCTCCTTATGAAAACCTGTGTGAAAGGATGCCCTTGTGCTGGCCCATTCCTGATGGTTTATTCCCCTAGAATTGGTGCTCAGGCCATAGTCAGAGTAGCCTGCCTTGATCTGGATTTTGGATAAGAAATTCAGGCGAGCTTAACATCTTGTTCAGTGTTTAAGTAACTTGGCATCAGATTAGGTCTAAGGCTCCTCATCCATGGTATTTAATAATGAAGATATGTATTGGGCCTTGGGGTGGTGACTAAACGAGCCAAATATTCTACCAATGTCTTCCTGACATTTAGTATCCTGTACCTGACATTACTCTGAACTTATATTTTCAGGTCTTTTGAATGATATGTCTTTTGTCATTTTGGATCCTGTAGGCATGTCTGACAAGATTTCAGCCCAGTAAATGACCAAAAAGGTCTTGATCCTCTTGCATCATGTTGACTTAACTGAAGTTAGGAAATTGTAATGTAAACAAATAATAGCAATCTCTATAAATATTTGGGATTGTGAACATGAATGCTTTGGCAGAAGAGGAAAGGAAGGGAAAGGAACATTTCATTTATTCATAACTGACAATAATTGCATTTTACTAATGAGAAATAGAGGTGGAGCAAGGTTAAGATCTGCTAAAACACACTTCTAGTAAGTAGCAAGGCAGGACTCAGGCACAAGGATTGCAGTCACAGAGCTGAATTTCTGTTCCCCTCTCTCACAGCAAATGCTCATTTGCCTGAGGTAGCCCCCTTGCTTACCTAGAACACCAGTATTTTCTGTGTGATATATTTTCCTTTACAAAGCACATTGCATTTAAAAAAAAAAAAAGTTTTGTTTTTTAAAAATTAACTTCAGGAAGAGATAGAACAAGAAAAGTCTATTTCTATTGGACCTTTAGAAAGAGCAGTATTTATTACTGATGCAATGAAATTTACATTTTGGGCAAGGCCTGTCAGAGTTAAAGCAGTTGTGTTGAGCTGATGGCTAATTCTGCATTGGAATCCTGTTATGCATGCAGCAACAGCCCAGGTCTGGAAGTAACTGCTGCTACCTCACATTGCCTGCCCTTAACAGTAAATTAGTGGTCTTTTGGGTTTTAAATCAACCTTTTGCTTTCTTTCTTTCTTTCTTTCTTTCTTTCTTTCTTTCTTTCTTTCTTTCTTTCTTTCTTTCTTTCTTTTAAAGATTTTATTTACTTGAGAAAGAGTGAGAGAGAAAGCATGAGAGGGGATAGGGTCAGAGGGAGAAGCAGACTGACTCCCTGCTGAGCAGGGAGCCCAATGCGGAACTCAGTCCGGATCAGGACCTGAGTCAAAGGTAGTCTCTTAACCAACTGAGCCACGCAGAAGCCCCTCAACCTTTTGCTTTCTTGTCTTTCCACAGTTTTGTGCTGGTCAGTGAAAGACACATAAAGGCTGGTCCTCTTCCAGTACATTTTCCGTACCGCCCATTGCTACAGTCATCTTTCTGAATCTGCTTCCCTTCTTTAATTGTAATAAATAGAGACATGTATTTACTTCATAAATTTACTTCATGTATTTACTTCGTAAATTTCTTTGGTAAATCCAGGGACTTTAGCTGGACACTTACAGGACGTCAGCTAAGAGCTGAGTGAATTATCTGTTTAAAGGAATTCACACTGAGTTGTTAATGAGGCTTGGCATGGCAGAATTGCTTTCAAAGGAGAAACCAGTTAACGCAAATGTATCTCTAAGTGGTGTAGTGAGAAGGGATTTTTTTGGACAGGGGCCACAAGTAATCCTTTGTTTCCTGTCTTCCCTCACCCTCAGCCCCCAACCCTTAGCCAGGAAAGAAAATTCAGGAACTAAACTTGCATCTAAATCCCTCAAGAATTCTGTTTCTTTCAGAAAATAAAGTATCAACTGAGAGCCAGCCTCCTTGTCTCTCTTACTGGGAATTTAGAGCCTGTGTAACACTTAACACTGTTTTAGGTTAAAAAGCCCATGGGGTTGACAGCATAGCAGTAAATCCAGTACTATAACACGCATTCACTGAGAATCTTCCTTGCTTCTGGCCTCTGACCCTCAAAAAAGAGTAATGTGGCAGCCATTGCAGGACTTGAGATCTAGAAGTTAAATCCTGGCTCCCTCCCTTCTTCCCTATCTTTGTGACCTTGGGCAAGTCATTTTACTGCTCTGGGATTCATTAATGTGTATGAAAGTACTGGGCACATAGTAGGCCCTCTATAAATGGTACTTTCTGGCTGTAATTGAGGTCTTCCAGGAAATGCACATTTAATTCAGGGAAGGAACATTTGATGAATCTTTCCCTGTTGAATGCCCCATGTTCCCCCCCATCCTCCTCACACACTTCCTCCCGTCTTTGCATTGTTGACACACTTTTATGGGCCAGAATGTTTCTGTGTGGAAGAGATCATTACTTGTCCGTTTTGGTATATATTATCTACCTCTTCATTTATAATGGAACCCAGATTTTTGCCTGAGCACATAGCCATCTCAATACAGTTTACATTTTCTAGCTTTCCCCCTTGCCTCTGAGTGTGGCCACATGACTTATTTCTGTTGTGTGTAGAACAATCCAGAAATGTCCCTAAATGAAGAGACATTCCCTATTTCTTTCATTCCTCCTTCCTGCTGGATTGAGTGCAGATGTGATACCTGGAACTTTGATAGCTATCTTGGGCCATGAGGTGGGAGGCACATATTGAGGATGGAAGAGCAAAAACAGAAAATTGATTGTTTCCCCACCATACCTACCCTAGACTCTCAAATTGCTAGACCTCATTTAGATGAGAGGAAATAAGCCACTGTTATTTCAGGTTTCTTGTCACTTGTGACCTAACCTAATCCTAAATAATAAAGCATGTATGTTCCAAAGGGCAGGGGCTGGGGGGGGGGCAGTTCTTTAAAGTAATACAACTAATCTCTTCCAGTTTCCTTTGAAACAGGATATTAGATGCTAAGTTGAGGTGTTAATATAGTTCTGGTTGCAAAGCAAATCCTCAACATGGATCCAAGCATATATGTTTGTAGGTCTAAGCATCCTTAGGACTTGAAGGATGTTTACTGAATATTGATTATTTGCTGGACTCTGTGCTGGGCATGTCAAGGATGCTATTTTGCATTTATTCTCTTTTGTGATTTCTGTGGCCTTAAGAACACAAGCATAATGCAGTAGAAGATGTGGGTCAAAGAATTTTCCCAGGTGCTTCCCTCTAAGTCCCTTAAAACTAAGCAGTGTACTCCTTTTCTATTTCTACACAGATGCTACCAGGTGACCACAATCTGGGTTCCTACTCCTCCTTCTCCCTGCTCAGACTGACAAGGGCCTATTTTTGTGGGGATCACACTTCTTTCAAGGTTTCTTCTCCCAATCAAGTGGCTATGGGCACAGAAGTGCTCAGAAGAGACAAGTTGTTCTTTGCCCCTACTCTCCAGCCCTTTCCCTCTAGTTCAGTCATACAAAGCACTGCTGAATAAAATCACTTCTGCATTTCTCAGAATATCTTACTCATTATAGGATTTAGTTTCATCGGCTGTTCTATCTACAATATCTCATTTACTTCTCACAGTAATTGTATAAGCTAGGTACTATTTTCATTTCTGCTTTATAGTTGAAAAATCTAGGGTTTAAATTCATCCAAAGTCACTAAGCTAGTAAGTATTAGAGTCAGGATTTGATTTTGGGTATTTGACCACTAAGCTATATTATCTTCCTAATGTTGAATTCCTGTTAATATATACCCTCATGTCTAAATCTTACCATATAATTTCATTTGGAAGAACCTAGAGGATGGGGTGCCTGGGTGGCTCAGTGGGTTAAAGCCTCTACCTTCGGCTCGGGTCATGATCCCAGGGTCCTGGGATGGAGCCGCGCATCCATCCGGGCTCTCTGCTCAGCAGGGAGCCTACTTCGCTTCCTCTCTCTCTCTCTCTCTCTCTCTCTCTGCCTACCTCTCTGCCTTCTTGTGATCTCTGTCAAATAAATAAATGAAGTCTTAAAAAAAAAAAGAACCTAGAGGATCATGAAATACATGAGATTTGGGGATGAAATATTTTGGGTGAGAGATTGAGAGAGAAATTTTTAGCTCACAGTTTAAAGGTATCTTGCTTTTAGGTATAGCTGGGTCCAGGTTCTCAACTGATGTCATTAGAACTGGGTAATTTTTCTTTGTCTGTTTTTGTCCCAATATGGGGCATGAACACACAATCCTGAGATCAAAAACTAAACTGAGATCAAGATTCAGGCACTCAACCAACTGAGCCACCCAGGTCCCATTTCTGTGTAATTAAGCCACTTTGGGGGAAGCCACATGCATTGAATCCAATCCTGTATGATATGCAACCCCTACTCTTGGGAGTTACAGTGAAAGTTTGAGCTGGCCTGTGGCCTGGAGTGTAGTCAACCCATTCAGATACATGGCCTGATAATGTGGGAGAGATGCTTTCCCAAAGGAAATGATTGTCCACTTAACAGAAGCAAAGAAAATGCTTCAGGAAGGAGCTTCAGATATTCACAGCAATGCCTCTCACTGTATAAAAGCTGTGGGTTAAGGTCTGAACTGGGCAGAAAGTAGCTGCCTAGCACCTGAATTATTGCCTACCTAATCTCCTACATCAGTAAGTTACCTTGAATAAAATTCTATATAAACACTATGGTGTGTCCAGCTTCATTTTTCAGTCTCAAGAGCATGTTTTCTGTCTGGAGGATACTTTACTGCCCCTTCACCACCTTCTAACTATTGGCAAGCCAGCCAGGAAGCTGAAAACAAAACAAGCATGGATAATGAGGCCATGTCACGAGAAAACCTGTTGTCTGAGAGGGAAACCCCAGGATGGCCAGCCACCTCCATCTGGGGAGATTTGGCCATGTTTTTTGAGCATTTGGGACAAGTGTATGGGGACAAGGGATGCCCCCCAAATGTCCCCAGGGATTGTTAGATATCTTATCTAAAATGCTGGGGAAAAGGAAATGGAGAAGGGAAAGTGAATAAGGTATTGCAGCAGTAGCTTGGCCACTGATTTGTGCATTGAGAGATGTCATGGAAAGATAAGGAAGAAATTGCAACAGACCAGAGAAGCTTTAACTTTGAAAAAGAATGGGCAAGCTGCATGTTTCTCTAATGCAGACATGTCCAAAGGAATCCAACAACAGGAAGAATGCTTAGAAAGTATGGCATGTGGGACACCTGGCTGGCTCAGTTGGTAGAGTGTATGACTTTTGATCTTGGGGTCATGAGTTTGAGCCACATGTTGGGTGTAGAGATTACTAAAAAAATAATAAATCTAAAAAATTATTGCACGTATGATGGTAAAGATGCATGGGTGCAGACTACCATGCACTAAAGGGAGAATTACTGTATCTCAAGAGAATTAGGACCCTTCAGCATGCCATCCCTGGAATAATGACTCCTCTAATGAAATGGACATTATCATAGAGGAGAAAAATGATTTATAGGCATGTCATTTGATTCAAATAAAGAGCCAGGCCAGCCGTGAATCAAAATAGCCTCAGTCACTTGCTCAACATGCCTCAAGACAAAGATTATATGCCACTGGCATGGATGAGAATGGCCAGCACTTAGCTAATTTGATTAATTGGATAAATGCTAGCATTAAGAGAGCCTGCCTAAAAAAACGGATGTTCCCTCCCCTCCATTACACTGGACGTCTTAGGAAGAACTACAGGAAATTATACAGGAACTAGGTTTGAAACATGCCATTTACACCCGGCATTTTAGAGGTCCAGATAATGAATTATTTTCCTCTGGTGTGAAAGGCTGTATCTTAGAGTCAGTACCAGAGGCAAGTTACAGGACTTTAGTATCTGTCCTTGCTCCTACGGTTAATCAGCCCCTCGCTATAGTAGCTGCTATGCTGGCTAACTTAAGTGAAAATGAAAAAAATCTGTTGGGGCACCTAGCTGGCTCAGTTGGTGGAGTGTGGGACTCTAGAACTCAGAGTCATGAGTTCAAGCCCTACATTGTGAGTGGAGCCCACTTAAAAAAAAATCTGTCACAAAAATAAGTGGGTTAAAAAACAGAGAAAAACAAGCTTGGGTAGATGGGAGAAGAGGACCCTAAGATCACCTCATCCCATGTTTGTTTACAACTAGATTTTACTCATGTCCAAGTAAATAAACTGGAGAGTGATTCAAAGACTTGCAGAACAAACTCCACAACTAACTGTAGAAAAAAAGCTGCACCCAAAAAGTAAGAAAGGGCAGAGATGGTGTTGTCAGGAGCTGCCTGGAGGAGGAAGGTGCTACAGTTGTGGAGAGGGGAAACACCAGGGAGCTCACAAAAGGAAAATGAATTCCCATAATGTTTGGCCTTGAAAACCTGAGGGGTTGGGAACACCTGGATGGCTCCAGCAGTTAAGCGTCTGCCTTCGGCTCAGGTCACAATTCCAGGGTCCTGGGATCAAGTCCCACATTGGGCTCTCTGCTCAGTGGGAAGTCTGCTTCTCCCTCTCCCTCTGCTGCTTCTCCTGCTTGTGCTCTCTTTCTCTGACAAATAAAAATAAATAAGATCTTAAAAAAGAAAGAAAGAAAAAACCTGAGGGGCTGAATTCCATGAATTTGTATAACCAGTGGGACTTGGAGCTGAGAGCTCTAAAAGTCAGCTGACTCAGCACTGGGTGACCTGGGAGGGCTAAGGATAGATGGGTCCTACCTTTAAAGAGACAACAGCCCTATCAGAGGCAACATAGAATTGACAGTTTGCACCAGGGGAGGGAGATCTATTGATACTGATTTTGGAGTGTGTTAGGGGACTTCTCCAGAAACAAAGGAGCTGGCAGTCTCCATTTTCTTCTCCAGCCCCACAGCGGGAGGCAGCACTGCCTAACCTGCTAGCAGTGTGCCCCAAACACATGTTCTCCTGAGGATTTGCTGACTTCCAAGTCCGCTGGCCTCTACCGTAGGCTCAGGGAAAATTTTGTTAACACCACTCATGCTGTACCCCTGGCTGCTGCTGCACTTCAGGAGATTTGGCCTAGGATTAGCAGCTCAGTGCAAACTTTGTTAACATGTGAGTGCCCTGGGCAGCCACAGCATGCACAGAAGCAATGAGACCCTGGCCCCTGCCATTGCCATGAGCCATGCCCCAGCAGCAACCAGGCTGTGGGGCATCCAGCCTAGAAGAAGCAGCTCACTGCAAATTTTGCTAACACCACTGCCCTTTCCCTGAGCCCTTCTATTGTCATGCCATCTCAGAGTCACCCTGCCTGGGTCTCACTAACATCACAAAGAGCAAGCACAGCCCACAACAGGCAGGGAATCAGTGCAGACATCTGGACTAAAAGGAAAAGTGACTCCAACATAATAGCAGGATGCAAACAACCCACATAGGAGACTCCTTTGAAGTGCCACGTTCTGGTGAACAGGAGACACTGAGCTCAAGGGCACCACAGGACCTTTTCTTCATAACGCCACTACTTTCAAGAGTAGAAGACATAGCTGACTTTCCTAACACAGAGAGACACAGAAAGGTAGACAAAATGAGGAGACAGAGAAATATGTCCCAAGTGAAAGTAGAGGATAAAATTAGAGGGAGATCTAAGTAAAACAGAAGTAAGTAATATGCCTGATACGGAATTTAAAGTAATGATCATAAAAATACTGAATGGACTTCAGAAAAGGGTGGAGGAGATCCATGAGATCCTTGACAGATTAAAAAAAAAACTTAACAGAGATGGAGAACTCAATAAATGAAATTAAAAATACAACAGATGGAATTAATAGTAGGTTCAGGAAGCAGAGGAATGTATCAGCAACCTAGAGAATAGAGTAATGAAAAGTAATCAGACTGAAATACTGTATAACGATAATAACTTAGAGAACTCAGTGACACCATCAAGTGTAATAACAGTCACATTATAGAGTTCCCAGAAGGAGAAGAGAGAGAGAAGGGGAGGCAGAAAATATAATTGAAGAACTAATAGCTGAGAACTTCCCAAATCTGGAGAGGGAAACAGAAAATATATTTAGGAGGCACAGAGATCTCCCAACAAATTCAACCCAGGAAGGTCCACACTAAGACACATAGTAATTAAAATAACACAAAGTAGTGATAAAAATTTTTAAAAGTTGCCTTTCAAAGTTTTTTAAAATTTTTTTAAAAGATTTTATTTATTTGACAGAGAGAGATCACAAGTAGGCAGAGAGGCAGGCAGAGAGAGAGAGAGAGGGAAGCAGGCTCCCTGCTGAGCAGAGAGCCCTTTGTGGGACTCGATCCCAGGACCCTGAGATCATGACCTGAGCTGAAGGCAGCGGCTTAACCCATTGAGCCACCCAGGCGCCCTTTTTAAAATTTTTTTAAATAAAAGGCATGCTTGGGTGGCTCAGTCAGTTAAGTGTCCAACTCTTGATTTGGGCTGAAGTCATGATCTCAGGGTCATGTGATAGAAAACCTCTCTATCTGCCCCTGCCCTGCTCTCTCTCTCTCTCTCTCTCTCCCTCTCTCTGTTATTCTAACAACAACAACAACAACAACAACAAATTTAAAGGTTGCAAGAGAAAAAAAAATAGACAGTTACATACAAAGGAAACCCCGTAAGGTTATCAGGTGATTTTTCAGCAGAAACTTTGCAGGCCAGAAGAGAATGGAATGATGTATTCCAGCACTGAAAGGGAAAAATCTGCAGCCAAGAATATTTTATCCAGCAAGGCTATCATTCAGACTAGGAGAACTGAAGAGTTGCCCAGACTGGCAACATCAAAAATATTAATGGCCACTAAACTATCCCTACAAAAAAAGGTATTAGAAGGGGCCTCTGTAAGTGGAAAACAAAAACCATAGGTAAATATAAGAAAAATAGGAAACACAAAAGGAAACAAAAATTAACTATATCTGTAAAAATCAGTCAAGAGAAACACAAAACAAAAGTATATAAAATATGATGCCAAATATCTGAAATGTGGAAGGGAGAGGAGTAAAAAATGAGTTCAGGGACGCCTGGGTGGCTCAGTTGGTTAAGCCACTGCCTTCGGCTCCGGTCATGATCCCAGAGTCCTGGGATTGAGTCCCGCATCGGGCTCCTTGCTCAGCAAGGAGCCTGCTTCTCTCACTGCCTCTGCCTGCCTCTCTGCCTGTTTGTGTGTACTCTCTCTCTCTCTGGCAAATAAATAAAATCTTTAAAAAAAAATGAGTTCAAAACTAAGTGACCATCCATTTAATATAGACTGCTATATGCAGAAGATGTTATATGTGAGCTGAATGGTAACCACAGATCAAAAAACAATAATAGATATTCAAAAAATAAAGAGGAATCCAAGTATATCACTATAGAAAATGAAAAAAAAAAACTATGAAAGATAAGAAAGGATCAGAGAAAAACTACAAAACAACCACAAAACAAGTAACAAAATGGCAATAAATACATATAATAATTACTTTGAATGGAAATGGATTAAATCTCCAGTCAAGATATGTAGAGTGATAGAGTGAATGAAAAAACAAAACCTATCTATATGTTGTCTGTGAGACTCATTTCAGACCTAAAGATTCCTGAAGATTGAAAGTAAATGGAGAAACATTTATCATGCAAGTGAATGTCAAAAGAAAGCTGAAATAACAATACTTGTATCAGACAAAATAGACTTTATTTCTTTTTATTATGTTACATTAGTCACCATACAGTACATTATTAGTTTTTGATGTAGTGTTCCATGATCCATTGTTTGTGTATAACACCCAGTGCTCCATCCAATATGTGCCCTCCTTAATACCCATCACCAGGCTCAACCATCCTTCCACCCCTATCCCCTCTAAAACCCTCAGTTTGTTTCTTGGAGTCCGTAGACTTTCATGGTTCATCTCCCCTTCTGATTCCCAACCCTCTTCATTAACCATTCCCTCTCCTAATGTCCTCCATACTACTCCTTATGTTCCACAAATAAATGAAACCATATGAAAATTGACTTTCTCTGCTTGACTTATTTTACTTAGCATAATCTCCTCTAATCCCATCCATGTTGATGCAGATGTTGGGTATTCATCCTTTCTGATGGCTGAGTAATATTCCATTGTATATATGGACCACATCTTCTTTATCCATTCATCTGTTGAAGGGCAACTCAGCTCTTCCCACAGTATGGCTACTGTGGACATTAGTGCTACAAACATTGGGGTGCATATGGTCCTTCTTTTCACTACATCTGTGTCTTTGGGGTAAATAACTAGTAGCAGGGGTGCCTGGGTGGCTCAGTGGGTTAAGCCTCTACCTTTGGCTCAGGTCATGATCTCAGGGTTCTGGGATCGAGCCCTGCATTGGGCTCTCTGCTCAGCGGGGAGCCTGCTTCCCCCACCCCGTGCCTGCCTCTCTGACTACTTGTGATCTCTACCTGTCAAATAAATAAAAAAATAAAATCTTAAAAAAAAATAACTAGTAGTGCAATTACTGGGTCATAGGGTAGCTCTATTTTTAATTTTTTGAGGAATGTTCACACTGTTCTCCAAAGTGGCTGTACCAGTTTGCATTCTCACTAACAGTGTGAGAGGGTTCCCCTTCCTCCACAGCCTCTCCAATATTTGTTGTTTCTTACCTTGCAAATTTTTGCCATTCTAAATGGTGTAAAGTGGTATCTCAATGTGGTTTTGATTTGAATTTCCCTGATGGCTAATGATGATGAACATTTTTTCATGTGTCTGTTAGCCCTTTCTATATCTTCTTTTGAGAAGAGTCTGTTCATGTCATCTGCCCCTTTTTGCCTTGATTATTTGTCTTTTGGGTGTTGAGTTTGAGAAGTTCTTTATAGATCTTGGATATCAGCCCTTTGTCTGTAGTGTCATTTGCAAATATCTTCTACCATTTCATGGGTTGCCTCTTAGTTTTGTTGACTGTTTCCTTTGCTGTGCAGAAGCTTTTTATCTGAAGTACCAAAACTCATTTTTTGCTTTTGTTTCCCTTGCCTTTGGAGGTGTGTCTTGAAAGAAGTTGCTGTGGTCAATGTCGAAGAGGTTACTACCTATGTTCTCCTCTAGGATTTTGATGGATTCCTTTCTCACATTGAGGTCTTTCATCCATTTTGAGTTTATCTTTGTGATGGCAAAGGAGAATGGTCCAGTTTCATTCTTCTGTGTATAGCTGTCTAATTTTCCCAGCATCATTTATTGCAGAGACTGTCTTTTTTCCATTGGATATTTTTTTCCTGCTTTGTCAAAAATTATTTGGCCATAGAGTTGGGGGTCCATATCTGGGCTCTGTATTCTATTCCACTGGTCTATGTGTGTTTTGTTTTGTTTTGTTTTTTAATTTTTATTTTTTTATAAACAATTTTTTATCCCCAGGGGTACATGTCTGTGAATCGCCAGGTTTACACACTTCACAGCATTAACCATAGCACATACCCTCCCCAATGTCCATTACCCCACCCACCTTTCCCGACCCCCTCCCCCCAGCAACCCTCAGTTTGTTTTGTGAGATTAAGAGTCACTTATGGTTTG